>BCKG01000008.1:750191-995210 GCA_001600535.1 Yarrowia sp. JCM 30696
CTGGGTGAAAGTCAGGCCATCGTTAATGGCGGAGCAGGTAGAAGTAACCGTGTCAGGCTCGCAGGAGGTGATGCTAGTGACGTCAGCAGTGATGGTAGCAGAGTCAGTAGACGAAGATGCAGCGTCAGTAGAAGATGCAGCGTCAGTGGTAGAAGCAGCAGAGTCAGTAGACGAAGCAGCATCAGTGGTAGAGGCAGCCGAATCAGTAGAAGAGGCAGCGTCGGTAGAAGAGGCAGCGTCAGTGGTAGAAGCAGCGTCAGTAGAAGAAGCAGCGTCAGTGGTAGAAGCAGCGTCAGTAGACGAAGCAGCGTCAGTGGTAGAAGCAGCGTCAGTAGACGAAGCAGCAGAGTCAGTAGACGAAGCAGCAGAGTCAGTAGACGAAGCAGCGTCAGTAGACGAAGCAGCAGAGTCAGTAGACGAAGCAGCAGAGTCAGTAGACGAAGCAGCATCGGTTGACGAGGTGGCAGCGTCAGTAGAAGCACCATCACTGGAAGAAGCACTGCTTGATGCATCGCTGGTGGTAGCAGCAGCGGTGGTGCTGACAGGCAGGGTGCTCAGAATGGTGGTACAAGCACCAGTCTGGGTCTGGGTGGCACACGTGGAAGACGCGGTGGTCGCCATTCCACATCCTCCCAGGTAGTTCAGGAAACCTGATGCCAGGTTTGGAACGGAGGAGAGATCGAAAATAGAGACACACTGAAGACACTGTCTAGCAGCCACGGAACCGGTAAGCAGTCTGTTACAGATACACGTGGTCGCCGAGAAACAGGGCAGCAGGTTGGTGATCACACCAGTACAGGTGGTGACACACTGGGTGAAAGTCAGACCCTCGTTGACAGCAGCACAGCTGGTGGAAAAGGTATCGGGCTCACAAGAAGTGATACTGGTCACTTCAAGAGTAGGAGTAGTTGTGATAGGTCGACAAGCACCAGGCAATGTCGAAACGTCACACTGAGTCTGAGGACCAGTGGGAATGTTACATCCAGCGAAGTAGTTGAGCAGCGAGCTGCCCAGGTTGGGGATTGCGGCAGTGAGGTCAAACAGCTGAGAACATCGCAGACAGGTGGCAGCAGCATCCAGCATTCCTCCAAGTCGGTCACAGATACAATTCGTGAGACCGAGACAAAGACCAATCGTGGTGATCAGACTCGTACACTGAGTGGTACACTGGAGCAGGGTGAGTCCCTGGGGGTTGGGAACCGAGCAGGTCGACACAGTCTGAGGAGGGTCACAGGTCACCTCAGGGTCGATTGTGGTAGTCTGACAAACAGGCTCAGGAGTAGTGGCCTGTCCACAGCCAGCGACAAAGTTGAGAAGGCCGGTGGTTATGGGCAGAACAGTGACATCAAAGACAGTAGCACAAGAGATACAGTCGTTGATGCTTCCAATGGTCCTTTGCACTCGGTCACAGATACAGGACTGGATACCGACACACAGAGCGAGATCAGAAATGACTCGGGAACAGATGGAAAGACAACTAGCCTGGTCGGCAACAGAGGGGGTAGAACAACTGACGATTGTGGTCTCAGGGGCTCGTCGCTGCAGGGCGAAGCCTCGAGGGCGAGAAGTAATGGTAGGCAGGGGAGCTCCGCAGACAGGAACCTGAGGGATGAAAGACTCCTCTCGAGAGTCGAGCTCGTTGTAGACGGCGTTCTTGTTGTCAAGATCGAAAACAGTCAGACATTGCAGGCACTGGGTTAGTAGAGTCGCAGGGTAATAGAATAGAAGATACTCACCTTTTCCACATCGGCGTCGTAGATGAGAAAGTCGTTGCAAGCGCTGAAGCACGCGTTTTCGGTCAAAGTGTTGGCTGGCGTACAGGCGAGGGGCTTTTGCACCGGGCCAGCTGCCACCAGGGCAGCAGCAGTCAGCAACAATGAGAGTTTCACTGTGTTAGGGAATGTTGAAGAGCATAGAAGTTGTCAGCGAACTGAACATGTTCCCTGCCATGTCCAGTGAAACACTACCATGGACTTATCCAGTATGAGGAACTTCCATTGGGCTAGAGAAGCAACTAGTGTGAGGACCAGATACCTCACCACTAAACTAGCCACCTCAATTCTCGTACTCACTTAGAATTGTTGTCGATCGATGAGGTTCAGATCATGGACAAGGGAGCGCTTATATCTTTTCTTCAGTTCTTCCTTGTGTCTATGGAATCCGTTTGTGTACGGCTCATTCCAAAAAGGGCCAAGCCGCCCTTTCGCCGTTTCTGTAGATGAATTCCTGACCTGCAGCGGCCCGTGTCCCCACGCCTTGTCATATGCGTCTCCAAGTTGATATTGGATGTCACTCTCTTTGTATTGGGGAAGCAGCCAGCTATCCACTCAACAGAGAGAGAGAGAGGAACGAGTCTTCCCCGTTGTCCCCTCTGCCGCGGTGTCAGAATCTCCACCACAAGCCTGAAACAAAGTCATTATCCAGCCCAGAGTCATAAATGAATGCTCAAGAATCATAAATGAATTATCATCATCATAGTCTTAAGGTGTGGTTCAGTCGCCGAGTCCCAGGGCCCCAGGACCCACACTGGGCTGGGCATAACTCAGATGTCCGATGGCTACAATAGCCGGCTCGCGAGGAACTGCCGGTAAGTGTCAGGCCACGCAAATCTGTCATGGTGCCGTATAGTCCGCATCGCTGTTGTCACATGTAACTGTGATCTGTCACTCATTCCAGAATGGGTCACATCGCACAGGTGGCAGGGTCAGAAAATGCACACAGAGAAGGGCTCTTGTGACGTTGAGCGATGACTGCATGACATACGGTATGTCTGCAGAGACGATGTCCACTCGGTAGACGCTTTCGACGCTTTTGACACCTGCTAGTGGCTAGTGTGTTTGGTAGGTTAAGCAGCCACGATATCCAATAGCACCTGCGGCCCGAGTGTCATATGATACCCCTCCTATAGCCAGGTGGGGCAAATTGTGGGCATCTGGGGTATTGTGGGCCCTGTACGGGAGGGTATTGTGTGTGAGGAGAAAGAGCGCTGTTATGATAGTTGGCAAAACCCAATGGTGGGCCTAACAATGGTGATGTAACCCGTAGCGTAACTTTAAGAGACCCTTGAAAACGCTAATTCGACGATAGTGTAGTAACCGAAACTTTTTTCCCTTTGACCCACCCCAGGGCCCACAACTTAGCACAGGGCAAATCTGGGCTAACGTAGTCGGGTTGGCTGTGGGGTAGACGGCGCTACGAGCAGAGCGAACTCGGTTGTGTCACCGCCAAAAGAAGCGACCTCGACTGTCTTTGTTCCGAGGTTTTTCCGATACGAGCGATCGACGAAGAGATCGCTGTAGGTGCCATCTTGTTCTAAGGCATACGACCATGTGCTCCCTTCTCCGGCGGAGCCACTTTGTACGTTAGCCATCACTTATGCCTTACGAGGTCTACCCTGCGCGTGCCAAGCGTCTGTGCTGCTCGCTTGGCTCAGAGCTTCCTAAACCGGCGACGGCTTTGGCACTACTGAAATACGCTAGAAGGGTGTGTCAACGGGCTGCCTGGGTGGGTACCCCAGTAGACAGAAGGTGTACTCGCGTGCAGGCTGCGATACTGCCGAGGCAACTCTCTTTTCCGATAAAGTGGGTACCCTCTTCACATACACCAAGCCCCCTTTCACACTTGGTCGTGCGGGTACTCTATCTCCACATCTCGTACTCTCGTACTGAGACAAAGAAAAGAAACCCGGCGAATGCTACAACTAATGCACTCCCCAAACCTACTTTCTATGTTGTCTATGTCTAGATGTTAGCCATACGGGCTCTGTGATCTATTCTTAACTGTTGGGCCAATACGACGTACAACCAGTGTAGCAACAAAGCACGGAGATTTATGTCAGCCCATTTCTGTTCATTCTTTTCATTCAGTTCTAAATAAATATACTGACACCTTATTACTTCTAGAAGACAGCAACAAGATGTCCGGGGAGCTATAACCCTGTTGACCCCTGTCAATCGGTCTGGCATTCCAATGAATTGTCATTTCCCTTGTACCTTTCCTTTTGAATTTGTCAGCTGCCTTTCCGTTTCCATATGAAATGTCATTTCCCTTTCCAGCTCCTTTTGCCTTCTTTAAGTCAAAGCCCGACAAGCCCAGTCGTACTTGAGGCCCTCCGCCCGGATCCATTCGTCTGTCAGACTCCAGCCCAGAGCGGCTGCCTCCTGTAACGACGAGTAAACGTGCAGAGGCAATGCATATTCGTCCGACCAAGGACGGTAGCCTCCGTCATGGACCACCGGCGTTGCCGTTTTGGACCGCCGAGCATACGACTTGGGGAAGCTCTGGGAAATCTGCGACAACGGCAGACTTCGGCTAGCTCTGCGAAAGTCCTGCGTGTACCCCTCCTGCGTTCGACATAAACTCAGCGCCAGCGACTCCGCTCTCTCTGTGGCGTCCTTCTCGCTCGTGTCAGAACTCTCCTTGTCCCGAGCGTTGGCCTTTATCTGGGCCCCGAGTACCAGACCGATACGCACGTGGATAAGCGCCCGAATCAGGTAGCAGCAGCCGATCAGATGGTTCTGTTTGGCAGCTTCCAGCAGAAAGTTGACCCTGTTAACAAAGTTGACGAGCGTGCCCCAGCTTTTTTCCAGAGGCACACAGCCCACTAGCCGCTCGGCTCGCTCTTCATAGTTAAAGCCTATAATGTAGCACAGCAGCGAGTCCATAGCTGCTGCGGACGCCAGGCCAAACTCCTCGCTCTGGAACTTGGCGTCGGACATGTGTTTTTTCGCGCGGGCGAAATCCAGCCATGTTCGCATCTTTTTGCGCAGCAGTTTGAATTGCTGTTTTGTTTCTTCATCCCGGGTGGGAGAAAGGGCCTTGGATCTGGCTTTGGTGGGTGTAGTGGATTTGTCCAGGTCGCGACTCGGGGGTATTCGCGAACGGTCCGAGTCACGTGACCCATCCAAGTCTCGGGCGCGACTTGAGCGCGAGTCGTCTTGAGATCGACTTGGGCGGTCCGACGAGTCGCGGGAATGAGTATTATTGTTACGGTCCGAGTCACGCGGGCGGTCCGAACGGCTATCGCGGTCCGAGTCACGCGGCCGGCTGTCACGGTCCAAGTCACGTGATCGAACGTCCCGGTCCCGATCCAAATCACGTGATCGAGCGTCCCGGTCGCGCTCTCGGTCCACATCCCGTGGACGATCCAGGTCACGTCTATCACGGTCTCTCTCTCGATCACGCAATTCACGATCTCTTTCGCGATCACGGTCTCGATCTCGTTCTCTCTCCCTTTCTCTCTCCCTCTCTCTTTCTCTTTCCCGTTCCCTCTCTCTTTTAGTATCTCTGACATCCTTCTCCTTGTCTCTGCCATTAGGTCTGTCTTTCTCCCTCTCCTTTTCTCGGGTATCATCTTCTCTCTGATCGAGCTTACTGAGCGCCTTCTTGGACACCTTGAGCGTCACCGGGAAGCTCTTGTCCTTCATTTCCTGGCTCAATCCGGTCTTCACAGCCGTCTTTTTCGTGCTTCCAAACTCGAACACCGCCGGTAGCGTGGGCGACAGCATTTTCGGAAACTCGACCTGGACACTGTCCGTCCACGGCGGGAGCGTGGGACTGAGCATGGGCGGCAGCGACATGTTGGTAGGGTGCTGGGGCACGAAATGTCGGCGGTCAAAGTGGTGACAGTGTGGTGATTACGCATTCGCCAAAGCTAGAGTTTGTCAGTTTATGCACACCACCACTGGGAGATGATGAGCCGGGTAACTCCAGCTGGGAGTTATACGAGTGGATAACGATAACCTTCCCCACATCTTCGAGGACAGATTTACAGTGCTTGTACTCGTAGCATAAAGTCGTCACCAAACACACACAAAGCCGCTTTACTATGGGCTACAAACTCTCTGCTCTTAGCTACGTGCAAGGCGACTTATTTGAGGAGTCGCCTCGGCCTGCTGTTCTGGCCCATGCCTGCAACTGTCTTGGATCCTGGGGTTCCGGAGTCGCAGCAGGCTTCAAACAAAAGTTTCCGGGCGCGTTTATCGAGTACAAACGCCACTGTGACAAGTACGCCGAAGATCCCTCGGAGCTGCTTGGAACGTGTCAGCTTATCAAGACCCACGACCCGCTAACCGGAGAGGTGGTCTATGTGGCGTGTCTCTTCACGTCGGTGCGTTTTGGAGCACGGGTGGACGGTCCGGAAAAGATTGTCACGCAGACTAAACTGGCGATGCAGGATTTGCAGAAACAGCTGGCGAAAATGTCAGGTCCAATTGACGGAAACTCCACCATCCACATGCCCAAAATCAATGCCGGTCTGTTCCGGGTGCCCTGGAGAGACACTGAAAAGGTGCTCGAGGAGGTGGGCCAGCCGTGCGTGGTGTATGTGATTGATTAAGCGATCCGAGAAGGATGTGGAGTGTTGAGGCTACTGGTCTGGATCTATTAACGTTGAGTGAATCTATCATAGGCGTTGGGGTTGGTCCGCTAAGTGGTGCTAAAAGTACCGATCTACCATTACCATACAAAAGGCAGTACGACCAAACAAGGCTCCGTAACGGTGCCATACTCTTCGCTCCATACAATATCAGTTCTTATACCATACACCATACCCTACCGGTACCATACAATACAAGTTGCCCATACTCACTCCACAATACAAGTGTTTTTACTCACTCCACAATACAAGTGTTTTTATACTCATACTCCTTAGGTAATTAGAATTGATTGATTGACTGACTATCTCGTGTCAGGGAAACTAAATGAGAGCGGCGAAAGCAGCAACAACGGCGGCTCCGGCAGCCAGCTGGACGTTGAAGGCCGAGCCGGCGTTGGCCTGGTCAATACCGTTGCCGTTGGGGACCGAGGGAACCGAGGTGGGGACGGTGGTGTTGGAGGAAGAAGAGTCGTCCTCAACGGTCGAGTCCTCAGAGCCGCCAACAAGCTGCTTGTCGGTGGTGAGGTCGGAGCCATCGTCGACAGTGGAGCCATCCTCGACAGTGGAGTCCTCGGTGGTGGAATCATCACCCTCAGTAGTAGAATCCTCAGTAGTAGAGTCCTCAGAAGTAGAGTCCTTGCCACCAGTGGTGGAGTCCTCGCCCTCCATGGGGGAGTCGTCACCCTCCTTGGTAGAGTCCTCCTCCATGGAATCTCCGGTGGCCTCGGGCTGGGCATCCTCAGTGGTGGTGGGCTCATCCTCCTCCTTGGCAAAAGAAGGAGCGTTGCCAGACAGACCAAGGTCCTGGACAAGGCCCTGGACTCGCATGGTGGCTCGGCTCCACTGCTCGGGAATCTTGGGGGTCAGAGAAGGCAGGTTGGGGGTGGCAATGGCCATCACTCGAGCCAGGTTGTTCTCCACGTTGGCCATAGCCTTGGGCACATCGTAGTGGGGCAGGGCAGAGTGCAGGGCGTTGGAGACCTTGGCGTAGTCGGGAGAGCCCTCAAAGGCGTCCAGAGACTGGCCGGCAGCAGACAGAAGATCGGGGAAGTTCTGCTCGTTGAGACCCTGCAGGGCAATGGGCAGAGCCTTGGAGAAGAGACCGATCATGTCGGGGTTCTTGGTGACCACGTCCATGACGGCCATGAGCTCCGAGGTGGCCTGCTCGTTGGAGACGTTGTCGTCAGTCTTGGCAGCAGCAATGCCGTCGACAATCTGGCTGGCCAGAGAAGCCACAATGGGGTTCTGGGCAGCAACCAGAGAGGTCAGAATGGCAAAGGTGGTGGTGAGAGAGAGAGAAACCATGGTTGTGGGTGTAGACGGTTGATTTGAGCTCCATGGACTTGGAGCCCAAGCTATATATACCTGGAGAAGCCATAGTATGGGCACAACTTTGCCAGCAGGGGTCACAATAGTCGGGCAACTGCTGTAGTTTAGGGGTCTGGGGGGGGCTGTTCACGGCATTTCCAGAAAGGTCTCCAGTTGTCCATAAAAGACGTGTAGTTGAAGGCCTTTGGCTTAGTATGGAGTTGTCACATGATCTGACAAAACAGGGAAATACATTTCCATATGGTATCATGAGTTGTATCACTCTTCACTGTGCAGTTTATGAGAAACGTCAGATCCTGGATAAGCTATGAGGAGCTCTGAGGTGTATCTTTCGAGGAAGGCTCAAATGGCGGTTTCTAAATATAGATTGGCCAAAAGCGGACCAATATGACGGACTTTTTGCTCGTTTTCAACTGTTCCTGCTGTTTTTGAAATTTTGAAACGTCAATATTGGAGAGATTCTCGACCCTTGTCAGATTGTCTTCCTATGGATACAAATTTGGGTGGACATGTCGAATTGAAAGCGGAAGTGCAGAGAAGCAAACGAGGGGGATTGATGGAAAAAAATGAAAACGAGGTTCCTCGGTTGTCACTTTTACTTGTACAAGTGCAAGTCTTCATTTTTTGTCGGTTTTTTTTTTTTATATTTTATTTTAGTTTATTCCCCACTCACCTCCCATCGGCCATATCCGATCGTATCCTGTCGCTCAGTTTTAAGCATATCCAGCTGTCTCTCGGCAAGACCGATTTGAGCTCGTGACAGAAGGTCCAACGGCTGACATGGGACAGGCAAGTGCATAATTATGTCGCACGAGTCAAGTGTCTGAGGGGAGACCTATTGTTTCATGTATCATCGTGTTGGAGTTCCATCAGTTGGAGCTGCAGCAAGAACGAACGCTCAAACAGAGGCAAATCGACCGATGAGACCCGGAGGAGTCGATGGGCTGACTAATTGAGACCCATTTAAGACGACTAGCCACGATTTTTCAGCCGCCACACTAATAAAATTTCGAGATCTCGAGACTCTCGCTTTTTTTCACAGTACAATAGAATAAGGTTGCTTTTCTGTCGGATTCCGCAGACACGATGTAAACAGGGTGAAAGAGAGGGTGAGAAGGAGAGCTGGGTGAACAGATGAAGAAGTCACGAGGAACGCAATAAGAAGTGGTAAATAGCCACAAGAAATGCATTTGTGTCGTAGCTCTGGATTTTTTGGTCACGTGACCGAGTTTCTATGTTTCGGGGACTTGCCGACTTTCACCTCTTGCACTTTAGGTTGAGCCGTCGGAAAGCCCATGGGAAACAGGAAGAGACGCGGAAAGTGAGAGAGAGTGACAAAGAGCACAGATTAAAAGAGAAGCACTTTGAGGCAAATGGAAAAGCGGGGCGGTTTTGAGTGGCCAATGGGAAGGCAGTAAGAAGAAAAAATATACGCAATTTTTTACAAATTTGCACATCCTTTGTCGTATGACCTTGTAGAGCCGGTTTGTAATCTGTAATCTGTACTTAGTGGTCTAGTCTCTTCACTATCAATCACATTCGCTTATGCGTGATTGGTGCAGATGCTGATATGGGGTAGCTAACAAGGGACAGCGAAGAGGTATTTAGTGAAGAGATGGTAGAGGTGTTTTGGGCGGTTTTAGTAAGACCAAAGCCCGTTTCAGGTGAATTATAGTCGCAAATAAAGCTATCGAAACCTCTTTTTCGCTTATCCGTTGATAACTCTTTGATTTATTCGCCTTCTCTAGCGTTCTCTCTCTTGAGCCTCACAAAGTTGCAACGTGCATTATCAGCTGAAATGAAGCGGCCGAACTCTATGTTGTCGCACACGCAGGTTGATCCGCGGTAAAGACGGGCCTTCAAGATTGGCCGATAAACACCTTAGCGTGGAGAAGATATAAAGGCAGAGACAGATCCGGTTTCACTGAAGACAGCACAGCAAGAGCGAACGTGAAGCGAGAGAATAATTCAATCACTCTACAGAAACACACCAACACGAAATCACCTTAGCCTCGTTCACCTTCTAATCACCACCTAACCACCACCTAACTAAACACACCATCACCATGACAGTTGAGACTCTCACAGCCATCCCCCTGCCCGACGCTCCCCTCGGAGCCACGATCCAGCTCCCCGCTGGCATCACCGATCCCGCGGATCTCAACGACGCCGACTTCCAGAAGCTCAAGGAGGCCCTCATGACCTACTCGGTCGTGGTCATCCCCGACCAGGCCAAGCTCAAGCCCTCGTCGCAGTACGCCATCACCAAGCGAATGGACCCCAGCTGCGGCGAAGGCGCGTACGGACACTCCAAGGAGTTCCGACACAAGCAGTCGGTGCTGGCCAAGGACGGCTCTTCGGTGCCCCACCAGCCCCAGGTCCAGATTCTGGGCCAGGGAACCCACTACAACCACGAGGGCGTCGAGGAGGTGACCCTGACCCACCCCATCCACGACACCTTCCACAAGAACGTGCTGACCGACGAAGAGAAGGCCCAGGGATACACCCGGTTCTACCGATGGCACATTGACTCTGCTCTGTACGGCCTTTCTCCTCCCGTCTGCACCACTCTGCTGGGAATCGACGTGCCTCCTTCTTCCAAGCACCAGAAGGTCAAGTACACCGACACCGGCGACGAGCTGGAGCTGACCCAGGCCGCCACCTGCTTTGTTTCCGGAGCCAACGCCTTCAAGCTGCTGTCTCCCGAGGACCAGAAGCTCGCCCTGGAGTCCACCGTCGTCTACGCCCCCCACCCCTACATTTTCATCTCGCCCGCCAAGGCCACCGACGACGGTCTCACCATGGTCAGCGAAGGCAAGGAGATGGACCTCGAGAAGCTGCCCGAGTGGGAAGAGAGCAAGGTCAAGCGACTGCCCATGGTCTGGACCAACCCCGTCACCGGCCAGCACCACCTGCAGGCCCACGGCTGCTGCGTCCACAAGATTGAGCGAAAGAACGGCGAGGTTCTGGAGCTCGAGGCTGCCCGAAAGGAGCTGTACCGAATCATGCGGCCCAACATCGACCCCAAGTACGTGTACGCGCACTCGTGGAAGGCCGGCGACCTGGTGCTCTTCCACAACCAGGGCGTGTGGCACTCGGTCACCGGCCAGTTTGCTCCCGACGAGAAACGGCTCATGCACCAGTGCAACATTGCTTCCGGTATTGATCCCGTTTGCAAGCCCTAAGTAGGAGAGTTGTTATTGGAAGTATGTAATAATTTATTCGAGTATTTGTGATTAAGAGATAGTGAACAGTGTTATGACTGAACAGCGGAGTACCTGTAGCTTTAGGTAAGCTGCTTTTGCCCCGAGTGAAAAGGTGTGAAGATAAAAACATTATGAAATGATTGTAAATAGAGCCATAGAAGACCTGGCAAACAGAGGATGAATGATACAGTATCCGTACACACATAGAAAACGCTCACTCTACTCGTACATACTCTACTTGTACCAGGTCTTTTACTTGTACTACATAATCATACTAGGACAGACCATTGGAAACCATTTCATGGTGCTGTTGTCATGATGGATGATAACTGAAGACAGAAGAAATGTATGGTTCCACAGGTTCTTTGCGACTACTATATGTATATAGGTTCGACTTAAATAATGCATTGATGTTATGTTCCTGCTCTACGAGGATGGAGGAGCCTCAGCGGTAGGAGCAGACTCTGTTCCAGATGTTCCAGATGCAGGGGCAGGCTCCGTAGAGGCCGATGCAGACCCCGACGAGGACATATCCTGCGGCTGGGGCGTTTCCGAGTCCAGTTTCTGTTTCTTTGCGTCTCCGTCTCCCTGCTCCTTGAGCTTTCTTTTCAACAGCCTAGCCTTTGTCTTCTCGACATCACAAGACCGCAGTTTCTTGCCAATCTCCTGCACGTACTCCTTGGTCGGCTTGTCCACCTGTTTCAGCATATCCACACACTCCTGGACGAGTTTTGTAGTCTGGTTGAACTGGGCAGGGTCACTCATCTTCACACGCAGGTACTGCTCGGTCACCTGACTGCTGGTGCACATCATGGCAGCCAGAGAGATCTGAGGGGGCGTGAACAGGAAGTTTGCGTCGCTCAGAAAGCTCAGAGACACGTATTTACGAGCTCCATCATAGAGAGAACCGACGGTGGAGGTCGGAACTTGTGGCAACGACGTCTGGATGTCGAGATAAAAGCCATGCAGGGGGGTATATGCGCTCTGGGCACTCAGGGAAAACAGCAGGGACTGCATCACCACGAATTCCAGCTGCAAAATGTCTTGGGCCACGGCTCCTGTGTATTTGCAAAACTGGTTGATGGAGAAAAAGTGGTTTTCGGCCTTTGTGGCCAGAAAGAAACACGTGTGCAACACCTTGACAGGGTCGCTATAGACCATGACGGAATTGATGAGGAAAAACTTCTTGAAAAACAACACTGCGGTTGCCTTGACTTTGGAAGGCAGGTTCAGAATCTGGGCGATTCCTTCACTCTGCGAACACATGTAGTTGACCATGGTCAGCTCCTCGTCGACAGTGAGAATCTTGGCCATTGCAGGGTCCAGATCGGCCTTGAGAAACGACTCTTTGACGAAATCGCTGCCGTTTGTGTTGGTCTGGAGCCTTCTAGCGGTCAGCTGGGCGGGTGTGAAGGACCATTTTTTGAACTGCGACGATTGGCGGTAAATGTCGTCGTCTGTGATTGTTTTGGGAGCTTTCGAAGTCGGTGTAGCGCTTGTCATGGTGTGTGGTGGAGATCTATGTTGATGTTCGGTCTGAATAATTTACTTTCATTACATAAGCACAGATAGTACATACCAGTAGGGCACTCAATAAAATAATTAAAATTTAAATAAAATAAAAATACCTTAAAATTATCTAAGTGATATCGATGGATACAACGTAAATGTGAGACAGTAATATAGGGCTACATATACGCTAATAGAAAATAAATTGACAGCCATCTGGTTCGTCCACAATCACGTGACTGCACAGCCGTGTAGCTCTCTAGAGGCAGGAAATTATTCACCACGTTCTTCAGCCAACTGCTGTTTTTTCTGGTCGGACCCCCACTCGCTGACTAAGCACTCTAATTGGCACAGCCTTGGCGGTTAGGGCTACGTGCATGAGTTGCGTGGCTTTAACGATAAGTGTTTGAGGGTGAAATATGAGTGATTTGTGTGACGTGGTCCATGTTGTGGTTGTGGATATTTTTTCCAACATATATAGCCCCCGTTCCCCCCATCTCTCTCTTCCTCTTTCCTTCTAATTTAAGGTGGTTCCCTACCACTGTACTCCCATCGAGCCAATTCACTCACACTGTATAGCCTCACATAAGCTCACACCATTGCTGTACCGCAGCTGACAAGTCATCAACATAAGCGATAGCCCAAAACTTCTCGGATAAGCGACACCACCACTATGCCGTCTCTGTTCCACGGCGTGTACCAAGCGCTCTACGACTATGAGGCTCGAACGGAGGACGAATTGACCTTTTCCGAGGGCCAGCTGCTCTATCTGTTGGAAAAGTCGTCGACCGACGAGTGGTTAAAGGCCAAAAAGGCTGGCCCTGCGGGCACCAACGAGACCGGTCTCGTTCCCCTGACCTACATTGAGCCTGCTCCTTCGAAGCGACAGGCCTATGCTCTTTACGACTACGACAAACAGACCGAGGAGGAGCTGACCTTCAAGGAAGGTGACCCTCTGACCGTCTACGACGACAGTGACAGTGAATGGCTGCTGGTGTGCCGCGGAGGAGACGAGTATGGATTTGTGCCTGCAAACTACATCGGAGATGCTCCTCCTGCTGCGGCTCCTGCCCCCGTGGCTGCTCCTGTTGCTGCCGTGGCTCCCCCTGCTGCTGCTCCCGTCACAAAAGACTCCCCTCTTCCTCCTCTGCCCAAGGACGCCTTTCCCCCGCCTCCGCAAGCGTTCCGGCCTCCGGCCTCGACCACCCAGGCGTCCACAGAACCCGTGTACGCCAACGGACGGGACGAAGAGTCTCCTCCCCCCATGCCTGCTCGGCCAGGAGGAGGCTCTTCGCGACCTGCGTCTGGATCCGGCGCGGGAGACTCGCGAAGCAGAGGCTCGTCGGTTTCTCGGCCCCGCAACAGCGACAAGCCGCCGGCGTCGTCCGCCAACTTCTTCACATGGCCCGTCCAGGAGGTGGACGGCCGCAAAAAGCGAAAAGCCACGCTGGCGATCGGCAACGGCATGATCATGTTCTCGCCGGAGCGATCCTCGGGCCAGCCGCAACAGTGGCCCGTCAAGGACCTCGTCAACTACAACAGCGAGAAAAAACATGTGTTTCTGGACTTCAAGCACCCCACAGTGTCGTTCGATCTGCACCTGGGCTCCAAGGACACAGCCGACGAGGTGATCTACGCTCTCGGAGAGCTGGCGGGCGCCTACAACTCGTCGGGACTCACCGAGGTGATGATGGCCGCCAACTCCGCCGGCCAGAAGCTCGGAAAGGTGCTGTACAAGTTTGACGCCCAGGGAAGAGACGAGGTGTCGGTGGAGGAGGGCGAAAACGTGTTCATCATCGACGACACCAAGAGCCGGGACTGGTGGATGGTCAAAAACTCGTCGGGCGTGGCCGGCGTGGTGCCCAGCAGCTACATTGAGATTGCGCCCAGCGAAAAGACGCTCAAGAAGGTGGTGGACCAGCAGCGCAAGGCCAGCGGCGGAGGCTCGTCGCGAGACAAGTCACGTGACAGATCACGGGACGACCGGTCGCGAGACAGATCCGACAAGCGCTCGTCCCGGTCGTCGCGAGACGCCCCCAAGTCCAAGCCCGATCCTAGAAAAGTGCGAACCTGGACCGATAGATCTGGTGCCTTCAAGGTCGATGCTGCTCTTTTGGGATGTGTGGACGGCAAGATTCATCTGCACAAGGTCAACGGAGTCAAGATTGCCGTGGCCTGCTCGAAAATGGCCATCGAGGACCTGGAGTACGTGGAGGACAAGATGGGCATTGATCTCGAGGAGGACAAGCCGCTTTCTCGAGACAGAGGTAGCCGACGACGGTCCACCTCGCGGTCTGACCGACGAAAGTCGTCTTCTGGCGCTGCTTCCTCTTCACACGCCAATGTGCCCAAACCGACCTCCGAATCGGACTACGACTGGTTCGGGTTCTTTTTGGACTGTGGAGTGGACGTGCATGCCTGCCAGCGATATGCCACCTCGTTTACCCGAGATCAGATGGACGAGTCGATCCTTCCTGAGGTGACTCCCTCCACTCTGCGATCTCTGGGTCTCAAGGAGGGTGATATTCTGCGAGTGACCAAGAAGCTCGACGAAAAGTACGGTCGAAGCGGCACTGGCACGTCTGCCGGTACCCCCGTTGGCGGCAACCCCACTGGCGGTCTGTTCTCTGACACCACCGGTGCTCTGAAGAACAACACGAGCAAGACGTTGACCAAGGCCGATGACACCGACCCTTGGTCGTCTCTGGACAAGCAGCAGGCCCCTCCTTCGGCCGCTCCTGTTCAGGCCGCTCCTGTTCAAGCAGCTCCTGTCCAGCAGGCTCCCGTTCAGCAGGCTCCTCCTCCTGTCCAGCAGGCTCCTATCCAGGCCCAGCCTACTGCTCCCCTTCAGCCCGTGCGAACCGGCTCGATCAACGACCTTGTCAACATCAAGCCTCTGCAGCCGACCCCTACATCTTCGAACCTGCAGACCCAGGCCACTGGCGGTATCATGCAGCCCATCCAGCAGCAGTTCACCCAGCAGCCCATGTCGCAGTCTACCTCTGCTCTTCCTCAGCAGACCATGAACACCGGCATGCTCCCCCAGACCACCGGGCCTCTCCAGCAGTCGCTCACGGGCGCTGCTCCTGTTCAGAACCCCTTCCTGACCGGTGGCCCCAACACTCTGCTGAGTCAGCAGACCGGTGGTCTTGTTGGCGTGCCTACTGGCGGCCTGGTTGGTGTCCCCACCGGTGGTCTTCAGGGTGTTCCTACTGGCTACACTGCTCAGAACGTGCTTGGTATGAACCAGCCCATGAACACTGGTTTCGTGCAGCAGCCCATGCAGCAGCAGCCCATGATGCAGCAGCCCACCAACACCGGAGGCTACTCCATGAACGCCATCACCAACGCTCTGGCCAACGCCTCGCTCAACAAGCAGCAGCAGCAGCCCATGATGCAGCAGCAGCTTACTGGCGGTAGCATGTATGGCCAGCAGCAGCCTATGCAGCAGCAGCTGACCGGTGGAAGCATCTTCAACTCTCAGCCCGTGCAGCAGCAGTTTACTCAGCAGCAGCCCATGTCTCAGCAGCTCACGGGAGGCAGTATCTTCAACTCGCAGCCTGTCCAGCAGCCCTTCCAGCAGCAGCAGCAACAGCCCTTCCAGCAGCAGCAGCAGCCCTTTGCGACTGGAGCTTCTGCTTCGCCCTTTGGAAGCCAGCCTACCACTCCCTTTGGCCAGCCTACTTCTCCATTTGGCCAGCAGCAGCAGTCGGCTGGAATGAACTACTTTAACAACATCCAGCCTCTGCAGCAGCAGCAGGCGTTTGGACAGAAGATGCAGCCCCAGCAGACGTTTGCCCAGCAGCCCTTCCAGCAGCAGAACACCCAGCAGCCCTTTGGCCAGGTGCAGCAGCAGCAGCCGTTCCAGCAGCAGCAGCAACAACAGCCGTTTGGAGGTCTGCAGTCGCAGCCTACCGGCTTTGGTTTTGGCAACAGCTCTTTTGGAGGAGGAATGCAGAGCCAGCAGACTGGCGCTCCTTCGACGTCGTTTGGCCAGCAGCCTTTGCAGCCCACCGCCACGGGCCGACAGCGGGCCAACCTGGCGTCCGCCACTCCAAACAACCCTTTTGGTTTCTAGGAGTTGTATGAATAATGTTATGATAATGTACAGATGAATGTAGACAGAGAGCGTAGACCTGTTTGGATAGTACAGTAACCGATGATGTTTTTCATGTACTTGTAGAACTACCTGAGACGCCTATAACTGCCGTTTTTCACTATTTTTCGTCACTTTCGGCAGTCACGTGACCCACCTCTCACCTCCATACTGCCCTAGCAACGTAACCAACCCATCGAAGCGGCATGGCGCAGCGGAAGCGCGCAGGGCTCATAACCCTGATGTCCCTGGATCGAAACCAGGTGCCGCTATTCTTTTTCCGAGACGGAAGGAGTGTATGTTTTTTTGTCTTGCTTTTGAGCTTACTAAGCGGAAAGGTGAAGGAAGGTAGTTGGTTCTGCAAACCATGGAGATTGTTTTTGGCGAAGAGAGAAGGAAATGGGGTTTGACCGTTTGAAATTGGTCTGAGATGGAGCCATACTTGGTCAGGTTCTGGGTTATCTTGTTGTAATGATCCTGATGTAAGCTGTACATACTCTGGGCTTAGTAATCGAGAGTTGTGTATGTTCAGAGTCCAACAGATGCAGACGTGTGCCATATAATTGATTTGTCTACTATTAGTGCATATGGAAAGTGGTCTGGGTTACTCACAACACACACGACTGTCAATGAATCCTGTCAATCAAACAGGCAAGTTTGGTCTCAGTTTTCTTCAGTTTACACTAACCAGCTACTTGAGCATTACTTGAGAGTATCTAAGTAGCTTGAATCACTAGTCTACACTGTTCTTAAAGACTGAGGAAAGCTGCGGACAGCTGATACACAAGTATAAAGTCTCTTGAATAATTACTACCTTAACACAGCCATTATCAGGTTTCACACCTCACCATTAATTTCTCTTTCCAACTCTCCAGTCTTTTAGGCAAACTACATCACCAGATTAAGTTTTCAGCCTCAAATCAAAGGGTTGATGTTTTGACGGAGAAAGCATTCAAATTGGGCTGAATTTTTTCCAAAAGAGAACTACAGGCTGAATTATACTACCTTCCGACTTTCAGCATTGTAGCACCACTTTTACCCCTTCTATGAGCATCACTACATCTCTACTGTGGATAAGCTCATGCATAAATAATTGACAACATCTGAAAACATCACCAAACAACACACTACAAAACACATCAAAATGTCCACGTTCGAGCAGAAAGTCGAGCAGACGTTTGGGGAGCTCGTGATCGAGGCGTACTTCAAACAGGACCCGTTTGTGTACTCTTCGGGGCTCCACAACACGATTGCCGACACCCGCAAGCTGTTTCCCGACAGAAAAAATATGTTTGATCGATTGTTTAAAGACAATATCAACAAGGAGACGTTGGGTGAAGCACAGAAACTGTTTCCTCCGTCGAATTACAACGATCTGATCAAACTTGTGCACATGATTGAACACGACAAGGCCGAGGAAACTCTCCAGGACGACCTTCAACAAAACTGTCTCATCTACTATCTCCTACTAGATGCCAACCAGGAGGCTGCTGACGGATTTGCGGCCGAGGTTCTGCTTCCCTCGGCATACCAGCATTTCATGAACGGCTGTTTTGCGCTCGACCGAGGAGACATGAGCCGGGCTGTGGAGGAAATCACCTACCCAGGTACAGCCTCCACCTATCCTGACGCTGTGGTCCAGGCGCTCAATGCCCAGGCCATTGCTCAGAAGAAACGCAAAGAAGGTGACGAGCTCATTGTGCGGTACTTTGACGACAACACTCCGAAATGCGACCAGCAGGAGTCCATGACTATTTATATTGCCTGTCTGGCTCGTCTTGACCCCATGACTGCGCTTACATACATCCGTTCGCTCACTGCCGGCGCTCAAAAGGCGGCCTTTGAGTGTCTGTCCAAGGCCTGCATTGAGGAACGGTACCTTGGAGGCGTTTGGCGACTAGGCAATCTTCCGCTTTCCACGGAAGAAGGGTACGCCGTGGACGATGCCCTTAGAAAGGATTGTTCCGATGAAGATCTGGTGACCGATATCACCGTCACCCGACATCTGCATCTTGGAAACGCCAAAATGGCCAAAGCCATTCTCTCGATGGCGTTACAGAGACCCGGAGGAGAGGAAAAGTGGGGAGAAACCGATTCCGCCCTGTTCTATTATTAGACAAAGACGGTAAATATAGTAAGTTATTGTTGATTAGACGTAGGTGATGTGGTGTAAAGTGCGCGTCAGAGACCAGGACGGTCTACTGCTACTGATGTAGATCTGGAGTTCGTATTACAAGTACCGGTACATACTGTACAGTACAAGTAGAGTGATAAGATCTGTACTAGCTTGTAGAGTCGACTGAGTGTTGATGTGGAACACAGTAAGCGAATTTATTTTGATCTATAAATGCAAATGAATGATAAGAAAGTACATCTTTCTACAGAATGATGGCTAGAACTGTATATATCACACGGCTGAAGGAAGACCATACAGCTTTATAACCCAGCCACAGCAGATCGTATAAGTGCAAGATATCAATTGCTTCATCAAATCTCTATGGATCCAAAAATTGCCCTCGTTCGACGATTTCCGTATTCCCTACTTTTAAAGACTGAGATGACGACGGTAACGACTAGTCACTCATCTGCACCTATCTGAGACAATTACTAAGAGAAGCCTGGAGATACCATTGAGAATTGTCCTTCAAGCCTTCAATTGCACACATATTACCACTCAAGGACTACCAATAGAGATCATCCACCGAACAGTGATGGCACTTCACATCAAACATGTCAATGGCTACAGTACTGTACTGGACTCTTCAGAACTCTTTCCACTAAGGATCATTGGGAGAATTGTTTAGTCAGTTGCCAACTATTCATCAGCTTCTTCCTAGAAGGCCGAATTGTCTCTCAGATCAACTACTGGCACAGTTACAATTGAAGCTCCTGGTTAGTACTGGGTCTCCATTGAACTGTTGTAGCTGTACTTCAGACCTCAATCGCTACCCCCTTGATCACACCAGTTGGTCAATTGCTGATGTAATTGATCCTACAGAGACAAAACTACCAATTGTCGTTCAATGGCTACCCAAACGTCCGGATCTACAAGAGATTCGGACACCAGTTCAGACAAGTGTGTTGTTAGTTGTTTATGTCAAGTGTCTTGTTCACAAACTCCAATTACTCAGCAGCTTCGAATTGCTCCCTTTGATCAGAATTAATCACCGTCGCATGTCCATTTGCTCATGTTGATACTATATACATTCATTCGTTACTCGACCTGGCCCAGAGAAGCGAGCAGCGAGTCGGGGGTTCGGGCGGAGATCATCTGCAGCACCAGCTCCAGAATGGGCTGCTTGACGCTCTGCTCGTAGATGGCCAGCAGGTCGGTGGGCACGGGGTAGACGGACAGGGCCTTGTAGTAGGAGATGGCGGCGTTCTCAATGTCGTTGGCCTGGGCAAACTCGTCGGCCTGGGTCACCTGGGCCAGGAAAAACTCCTCCTTCTCCTTCATGGCGGTGGGGATCTGCTGAGCGGCCAACGAGGCGTCCAGCTTCTTGACAATCTGCTGCTTGATCTCGTTCTTCTTGGCGTTGGCGTGGGCAGCCTCGGCCTTTTCCAGATCTCGGTTGCTCTTCTTGAGCTTTCGTCGGAAGTTGGGGTTGTGTCGTCGCTGGTAGTCAAAGTACACGACGTACGACAGGGCGCCCACGGCCAGGGCGGAGGTCACAACGGTGGCGGTGGAAGGCATTTTCTTTTGGCGGTGTGTGTGGGGTTGTGAGGTACAAACTGTTGCTTTCCTTCCTGCGCTGTATTTTCGAGGGAGTGAAAATTCAAACGACGGAAAATAACGTTAGGGTTGGGACGAAGAAAGAAGCGGGTAGAAGAGGAAGAGAGCGGGCAGGCAGTGGGTGTGATTTGGTGGACGGGGCGGTAACGGAGCAGGTGCGGACTGTGCACTGTTGATTTTTTTTGCGTTTTTTAGCAATTTTCTCAATTTTTTCCGCCTTTTATCCAATGTCTCGTCACGTGCCAACGGTGTATTTTCGGATTACAAAACCTTACATTGTTGGGATGAGTAGTGCAGTTCCAGCTACAAGTAGGGTTTAGAGTTAGTTGACCAACCAACTAAGTGGTGATAATGAGGCGCAGTGTGGAGACTCATGAAACACGATGTTGTGAAGGTGGTATGAGGTTTTTGGCAGTTTTGGGTGGCTGTGTGGGTCGTTTTTTGTAAGTTAAGCTGTTTTTATTGCCAATACCTCCGTTATGGGAACCTCTAGTCTGCTCTCTATCTAGCTACCAGTAGTCTCAGACACTAACTAAAGTGGAATTAAGAGAGCTGCCTTAGTGTTGGGATAATTATAGGCGACTAGAGCGGGAATAGGTGGTACTTGTAATCATGTTATTGAGGGTCACCGAGTGTGAACAGTTGGACCTAAACTTGAAGTACCGGTACGTACCAGTGTTATGTACACGGGCAGTTTTGAGATCTGTGAGAACTGTCAAATGTTGGAACCTTTGAAATGGATCTTAAACGACATGAGCCTTGAGTGAGTCTTGTCATCTTCTTCCTGCTTTCCTCCGTTTAAAGAGGTCCCACTCTTCTACCAGATTTGGTGGAGCTATTTCAGTTGATCAATCTCATCTCTAATTATTCTCGACCTGTTAGTGAGACTTTAGTTGGTGTGTGAGACCTGCGTGGAAAGATTATAAAAATGAATAATTAAATGGCAGAAAATCAGAACAAATCGAAAAGTAGGATAAATTGAGACAAATAAGAGCGAGTCAAATATCATTCGAAGAATGGAAAAGATCTGCTTGAGGCTTCAATCATGCGGTTACGACTCTACTTTACTCTTATAGTTAGTAGAGAGAAAGAGATAACCCAACAATGAACGATACAATACAAACCACGAAAACGAGGTGACGTCTTTTCTGACCTTTCTGACCAACTTCAGACTCAGTTCGACACAAAATAATCCCTCAGCACTGTTCAAGAGGATCTTGGATAAAATCTGATAAGTACTACTGCTAATAGCTATAGTTCACATCAATGAGCCGCACGGATCATGCAGCCCTTTCTTTGTGTGTCTGAAACCCCGGACCAGAAACTCTCTCTGTCTTCTTCAGAATCAACACCATGGCACTATGGTGGCGGTGGCAAACCACCTTTCTGTATATCAAGCTCATGAGACCCGTGCCATCACCTTATCTTAACAATGTATCTAGACATTGTGTCGGAGGACGAGATCTACGAGACTGCTAGTGACCCTTCCGAGGACGGCGTTCTAGACCAGCTGGGTCAGCTAGAGAAAAACCACAAGACCAAATGCCTCATGAACGAGCATGAAACAGCATACTTGTTGACAGATAAGTCCAATGTGACTCTATCGGTCTATGACAAGTCGAAAGATACCACCACAGAGTACCAGGGTTTGAGTCGAAACGCCATCTCTGAAGAAGTCGCCGTTTCAGATTCCCCATATGCCCATAGTGGCCACCTGGATGATGACCTAGATGAAGATACTCGCAGATACACTTACTACTACCACACGCCCTTGCGAGGGGCAAAGCAGAAGGTGGTGAGAAGGTTCCACAAGCTGAGCGAGGTTGTCGAGAGTTCCCCTGGAATCCTTCTTGTTCGGTTTGAGCATCGGTTTGAGCATTTCTGCTTTCTTTTGGCTGAAGGGCATGCCCATTCTGTCAACGTCAGAGTTTTCAATCATCTCCGAGACCTCTCTGGCAGGCTGTGTTATTCTCAAAAAATGAACGGGCTGTCGAAGATGCGATCCAAAGGCGAATTTGATTTCACCCTCGTCTCCAAAGAAGGCTCTATTCCGATCCACTCGGTGGTTTTCAAGGCATGTCTACCTTTTTTCGCAATGATGATGGAGTCCAAGATGAGAGAGTCGCATGAAAAGAAGATGGAGATTCCGTATCCTCACTCGTGGGTCGAAGCAATGGTCTCTTACTTTTACGGCGAGCTGTCTGACATGAAATTCGAACAAGCCACTGGTCTGTTGATTTTGGCTGATGTTTACGATATCCCTGAACTGCGACAGCTTTCTATCAACCGAATCAAGAGCGAGAAGTTGGACATGACCAAGTGTTTGGCTGGTTGGAAAAACGCATTTGAAGCTCAGAACGAAGAAACAAGAGCGTACTTTGCGTCATTCGCAAGACATCATTGGGATCAGCTGGAAGAATCAGCAGAGCTACTGCACGAGATGAGCCAACAAGAGGCCGTGGAGTTGATGCTCGATGTCTCCAAGGCAAAAGTTGACAAGTTGGATTTAGAAGAGTGATCCAGTAAAGTAGGCTCAAGCTGCGAAGTGAGTACGTGTTTTTTTGAAGATCATTAAATTGTGGATGACTATATAGAGTCAACTGTTCTATTCATACATCAACCTCTTGCCCTTGTACACAACATTAATAATGTGATAAAGTAGTAACATATAAGGACCAGTAAGTACGTGAGCGGGGTCTTCAACTCAACATTAACGACAATGACAACGTACAAGTTCAAAGTCACGGAATACACGCCTTATCTACGCCACAAGTTCCCGCGTGTCAAATACAGAAACCTGCTTGCTTACGAATCCGTCTCTCATTATCATACTAAATCATTGCTGCGATACATGGAGATAATGAGACAAGACTTTGACAAAAACCTGGACTCCATGCGTGCACGGTTGATTGATATACCTGAGAACAACATCGCTGTCAACCAGCTTCAAACCGAGTACACAAATGTCTGGAACCAGCAATATGCTGTGTTGACGAGTTTGCTCAATGGTGAGGAGTGTATGGAAGATGATACGATTGTGGAACCTGGGGCTTGTGATACCAGTGCCGGTAAATGATCAGGTATATCGAATGAGATACCATAATGATTGAGACGGCTGACGGAGTACTGACAGTGAAGTGTCTTTCCAGTGAGACAGTTCACAGGACCATTGAAGAGCACTTCTGTCAGCCCTCTTTTTTCAACACCTACGCTAAACTCTTAGATATTACCTATATACTCCGACTCTGGAGTGTTGTTCTTTATTCTTTATAGTGTTGACGTAATCAAAGATGTATCAACGAGGATGTGGTCCACCACACACTGGGGGCAGTTTTTAGTCTGCTTACAGAAGGAAAGGAACCATGACCTTTCTGTTTCGAGGGTACCGGTCGCCAAACTCTCGCTTGTATCGTCGGTGCTTCTGGACGGCCCACACGTACATCTGGCCGAAACCAATGGCGGTAAAGACGTAGGCCGACCAGTTACCGCACATGAGGGCAATGGCGATCCAGCTGACCACCTCGAAGAAGTAGTTGGGGCACGAGACCAGGTTGAAGCCGTAGCCAAACGGGATCTTGTGGTCCTTGGAGCCGTCGTTTCGCAGAGAAGCCAGGTTGAAGTGGGTCCAGAAGTTGGAGGTCTCGCCCCACAGCCACAGAGCGGCCATGAGGTTGAGGAACAGAGGAGTTCGCTCAAAGAAGCCGGTGGAGAAGAGGAACCGTTTCCACAGAGGAGCCTGGGGGGAAGAGAAGGAGGCAGGGGCGTAGACAAAGAAGGCGAGGTTGAAGCCGGCAATGAACCAGTAGTAGCCCGAGTTCTTGAACAGGTTGAACAGCGGCATGGTGGCGGAGGAGAACTTGTGGATGTAGATGGTCTCAATCTCTCGCTTGAGGAAATGCAGCATGCACAGCAGGAACACCAGCTTCTGTGCGTAGGTGTACTCGAAGCTCTGTCGGTAGAAGAACTTCTGGCCAAAGAAGATGATGGGGTGGGCCAGAAGAGGACCCAGGTACTCGAGAATGAAGACGGTTCTCCAGGGGATCTGGGGGCCCAGGTCCTTCACAAACACCACGGGAGAGTCCGAGAAAAGGTAATCGCCGACCGCGTGCTCGGGCTTGAGCACAATGTGCTTCTTCTTGGCTCCGGGGGCGCCTCCGTTCTCCTCATCGGCCACAGTGAGTCGAATTCGGGTTTTGGACAGTTTAGTGGCAGCGCTCAATTTGGCGACCACGGAGGCAACCGTGTCCTCGGGCGACACCTCGAGGTTGGCGGGGAGACCCTTGAACTTGGCCTTGGCGGGACGAGGACGCAGAGAGAGATTGACCATGGTTGAGAAGTGTTTGGGGTAGGTGGGCAGGTTTGGAGGTGTCAATCTAATGTCGTGTGTGGGAGAAAATAGAGTTACCTCCGGGTTTGGGTTGCTGGAATTTGGGGGGTCTAAGGGAGGTGTGTGGGAGAAGTTGGTGGGAGATGAGGTTGTGAATCTGGCTAATTGAGGCTGAATTGGTCTTGTGTCGCTTTTTCTGACTCGATATCTACCACCCTTCATCCAATTGAGGGGTTTTGAGATGTACTTGGGAACTGCTACTTAGAGTTAGTTGAGGTAATAACTAAATGAAGTGGGTGGGAAACACTGCTGTAGACGACGCTACAGATGTGCTACGGAAATGAAAAGTGAAATTCTGACAATCTCGGCGCAAGGACAGTGCTCAGAATCAATACTGCTCGATTTCGACACTTTTCGGCCCAGCATGTGTTCTCCGAATATGCCGAGGTATTACAAACTCTAATTGTCGGTGCACTACCTCCCAATATGACATACAGCCTTGAGAAACGAACATGGGGCCAACCGTTGGGGGACTTGGACATGTCTGAAGAAGGTGGATATGGCGTTTCAGTTCATCGAAACAAAGCTCGGGACTTATTCATTTCTTCTGGACTCTTCTTTTCTCGGTCGAATCGTCATATTCCGTACTAGATTGCCTATCCTACCTCCCTACCTCCTGAGAAAGACGAATAATCAAGATAACCACCGTATTTCCACACCCCCTTGCACCTTTTGAACATGCCTTATCTCCATACAGTAGTGTCGTCAACTGTTTAGGTTTGTTGGGTTTGTGGCACGTGGGTTGGAAAATTAAGTGAGTCGCACTGGAAAGTCGAACAGAAGTCCCAACTACGGGTGGCTACTTGGAGCTTGGTCTCGGGTTCGAAACTGGCTTGTGTCGAATAGTTGTGAGTTTTTGAAAACTTGATACAAGTACCAGTAACTGTAGTTGAGTGGGATGGAAATTGTATTTTAATGGCTCCAAGTGTGATTTGGCAACTTATTCTTGTTATTCAGGCGCATTTCAACGCTTCATCAAGTGTTCAGTGACTATAACCAATTTGTTAACACTCTAGATAGATTTCACAGTCTACGAGTATAAAGACAAGCTGAGCCAGAGATGGAAAGTCTGGGCCTCTTTGATACACACAGTTCTCATTTGTTAGTGTCTGTCTCTTGTTTTCTTATTCTTAAGATGCCCACGCGCATTTCGCTTACTAAGCAGATTGAGTTTGGCAAAAACACTGCATCATGTCTGGAAATCATCATCTTGATCACCACACAACACAAGATGAAATTGGTCAGGTGAGTGTTGACGACGCCGGCGGTTAACGAGCACTACTAACGCAGATTTTTGATGAAGCTGACCTCAGAGTCGGTCCAGATCGAGCTTAAGAATGGTGAGTAGCAGAGAAGGAGGAGACTGGAGGAGAAGGATGGGCTTCGGAAAACGACAATGACAAGTGACCGACAGGGCAGTGAAGACGTCTGGAGGGAATCAAGTGGGCGAGACAGTCACGTGGAACTTGCTTTGTTGTGAAGCGAGTGACGGGGAGGTGTTCATTTTATCGGATTGTGAAAACACAAAGGGCGATGATGGGATACCTGAACGATAAGAATGGTTGAGCAGTGCGGATTTAATCTCTCACAGCCGAAATGATAGCAAATCGGGCAGCTTCATGACTACCCTGAACATTTCTGCAAAGGTAGCAGATGGAAGACGGCGTGGTGGCTATATTTCAGATCGACCATTCTTTCATGGGATTTGTAGACTCACTACAGTACTGTCTCTAACGGTCTCTCTGATCTTAGTCAGAGTGAACGCAAGACGTGCAGGTGATCTGAGTCCCCAGATCAGCAGGGACGGATGTTTCGAATACCACCATACATCCCAAGGAGCTCTTCTCGCGTTTTACACGCGACCTTTGCTTACCCAGATCAACAACAGGCATTTCAGCGGTATTGATTTGGTGTCAAAAGGAAGATATCAATGTCTAGGGTATACCAGTATACCCGAACCCTTCAGTTGGACGTATATCGTTGCTGTCGTGTTCTATGGTGCCGTTCTCTTCTGTCGTGTTATTGTTCCGTAACTGTCATCTGCTTCACTCATTTACACACAATGTCAACGCCCAGTCTACACCTAAACCACCCATACTAACTCAGGAACCGTTCTGCTTGGAACAGTCATGTCTGTGTCCAATAACATGAACACAACTCTCAAGAATGTCAAGATGACCATGAAGAACCGACCTCCAACTTCACTCGACTACATCAACATCCGAGGCAACACAATCCGGTTCTTCATTCTACCCGATTCTCTGCCTCTGGACACTCTTCTCATTGACGATACCCCCAAGGCCAAGAGAAGAAAGGTTGAGCCTGGGGCTCCTGGAGCTGCAAGAGGCGGTCCTGGAGCTGCTCGAGGCCGTGGAGGACCTATGAGAGGACGTGGAGGACCCCGTGGCAGGGGAGGACCTAGAGGACGAGGAGGCCGTGGCCGAGGTCGATTCTAATGCTCACAAAAGAGCACAACGACACTGGGGACTTGTGAATATCTCGCAGTGGGTGCTGAAGTTCATCTGGAGAAGCAGACGCACGACAGCGTCCTCGTCTATAAGAATGTGGAATCTCCCGAGAGTGCCTCTCACTCTGAGATGATGGTATGGATGCACCACTGGAGATTAGCCCGAGATGGAGCATTGGAGAGCGAGTGAATATCCACCACCGCTAGGATTGTAAAGTACGGATGGGATGCAATTATAAATTAATAAAATGGTAAAATGTCAAGATTCGGCCAAATGTAGAAGATGGATACTGGTGACCATAGTTTCCCTGACTTTATGGAAAGATGACAGAAAGAACAGATACGTCGATATCTTCGTTAATTCTACAATAGATTCGTGTTCATAGCTAGCTGGTAGTTTATTAAAATACAGGAAGTTGTATTATCTCCAATAAGCTGAGCAACAAGTAGCCGACTGGGGCATAGCATAAGCCGTTAGAATCAAGCAAGATACCAACAGCAAGTAAGCTGGTTAAAGCAAAATCAGTACAAATCAACACTCCTTGATGGTTAGTGTGAACTATCTTAAGCCAACTTCTCATCTTTCTTTACCGCTCTTCTCTTTCTCGGCGGAGCTTCCTTTCTTCTCCTCTCGGCTTTCTTCTTGACAACGATCTCCTCTTCTTCCCTGAATTTTCTCTTCTTCCGCGATGGCTTGTCGAGACCCTCGTCTGAAACGGGAGAGAGAACTTCATTCGGAGTACTGGAGGTGGAAACGGGTTCTTCCTTTGACTCAGGCTCTTTTGTTGTCGATTCCTCCGTGAGAACAGACTCTGGAATTTTTGAAGACACAGCATCTGCTTGAGTCTTTGTAGCTGTGGTTGACACAAAGACCAAACCACGTAACTCGAGGTACGGCACCAGTTCTGGGTGATCTTTCAGTCGAGTCCCCTTCTGGTTGAAAGCACAGAGATGCTCGCTGGAACCCATAAACTGGGAGGTAAGAGTTGCGTTCCACTCTGTCGGCAGAAAGGCGATGATATCATCAATGGTGTCGTCCCAGGAACAACAAACAAAATATGGTGAGACTCTGCAGGGATCTGTGATGTTGAAGAACCTCAGCAGTACTTGTGACCGCGGGTGGGGTTGAAGAATTGTGTACTCCTTGGAGAGATAGCTGTTCAGATTCACAAGCTTATTGAACTCCCGTTCAAGTCGGTCAATCTTTTCCTGCAGTTGGGCAACCATCTCTGCATCTGGAATTTCAACAGGACCCAATTCATCAACATGCAAGTGCTCGAAAAGGGGGGTGCCAAAATCCTGGTAGTTTTCACTTTGATCTGGCAGCTCAAGTCGAGTTGTGTTCCTCGTCGAGGGCATGTAAAAGGTGTTCTCGAGAGACTCTCTTTCAATTCTCATTCTCCTCTCACCAGCTTTGTTGAGAGAGTTCCACACCTTGTTGTTGCAGATGGAGATTTTCTCGATATTATCGATCAACTCATGGTGTTGATGCAAGAGCTGGTTGTACCGCCTGTTGAGCTCGTACTCGTTCAAGCCTTCTTCTTGTGAACTGTCTGACGCCATTTTGTGACACAAATGCTTAAAGTGTTGACAGAGAGATTAAGGTGGAGAGTTGTGTTTCCACGAAGGTTACTATAGAACCACAGGAAGGAAGTGGATAAGACTATGCGGCTTTAAAACACTGCTATTTCCCCTGATACAGATGACATCTAGGATATAATAGCACGTGTTGACATACACCCCTGCCCAGGAAAAGCATCAGTGTTGTGCATGTGGCTGCATTTCTCATGCAAGATATGAACCCAAGTGGTGTGCAGTGTGAAGACTTGCGGTTTGTTATAAGAAGATCGAGCTTATGAGACCAAATGATGAATGTTTTAGAAGCTCAGAAACTTGAGCGCTAAAAGTTTGGCATGTCAATTTCTGAAGAAAAATATCCCAGTTGTATCATCGTCTGTCTAATTATGCAAGGAGGAACTTCAAACTTTAGTCGTACAAGTGCTTGTAGCGAAGTCATAGAATAGAAGATATCCATTAGAGTGACCTCTATGGATTTGGAACGATGCTGTTTCCATTTTGAACGACACAGTAATAATCACAATACCACTTATTCCCAAATTGCTGACTAAGCTTACAGAAGTCAGTTTATGCAGTGACAAGCATCAGAAGACTAGAATATTGAACGTTCAGTAGTCTGGTGACTTCACAGAGGGCAGCACTACTTGATGTATTCTCTCCTTTAGCTTGATATCGTCTATTCTCTTAATATCACGTTGCGTTGAAAGAGCTTCACGGAAGGTCAGATTACTTAAAACTTACTGACAGTTTCAAGTAGAATTCTCTTGACACCACGCTGAACTTCCCCACAAACTCAAGCACCCAATCACCCCATATCCCATTAATTTATTCGCATGAGAGACGCAAATATGTACTGAATATTACACAGCCCTATTGCCGGATATTAAACAGGCCGCGTTAGGAGTGTGGTGTGGCACGTTTTCTCTCCATTTTGGTCTGTGGGGACGTTGCTGCGGAAGTTTAGGTTTTAGGACAAAGGCGTTGAACAATGGATAGGTTGGGAACTTTGGGGATAATAAACGTTAAATATGTGTTGACGATACAGCCCCAATTGGAAAAATGACGACAAATCGATAGATATGATTGAAAAAAAGGCCCTAGACGGAAAAAACCTGTGAAATTATTTACTAATCACGTGTCTTTTTTCGCCGTCTTTGCCGTCTCGTTTCTTCGTAAACCACCTCCTCTCTTTATCAAAGTTTGCCTCATCGCGTGCGCTGGACTTTATTGACATAATATGTCTCAGAGCACCAGCCCTATAGGTCGAATGGACGAAAATAAGAGACTGATTTTGTTGCAAATATTATTTTCGGGGCCCAATTAACCACCCAATTCGTCACTTGGGCCACACGAACCGCGGTCTTCCGTCCATCAAGACAGTTGTTCGACGTCTAAAGTTGACCCTTACATCAAGATACAACTCTATCACCCTTCCTTGACAAAGAGATGATAGACATCTCGAAGAGGAAGTTCCAATGTGGCAGACGAGAGGAGATATATAAACTGGCAATGGAGAAGTGAAAATCTGCCAGTCAATAGATACTTATCGTGAAATTCTGTTTCACTTTCGACTCATTTATTCGACTCATCTATTCGACTCATCTATTCGACTCATCAGATTGACCTCTCTATCTGAACACCAGTTCGACTCTTCAAATCGACATATTCCTTCCTGTCAATACCTACAAAAATGGCCATCAAAACACAAACTCTTCACACACACAAGCAATTGAAGCAGCGGCTAGAAACGCGATACGTCACGCTCCCGCAGCCGGCTCCTCTGTATTTCCAGTTCCACAGATGTCCCGCTTGTCAGACGTTGGTGTTGAGTATTGAGGTGCGAAACCATAGACTCGCAAGGTGTCCCAAGAGGGTGTGATGGAGGTGTGATAGGGAAGGTATCTTTTTTCTCACAGCATTTCCTCAGCCATTCACTTCTCCCTCATATCTCATATTTAAATAGAATAATACATACTAACAGCAACTGGGTGAGTTTCTTAGACACTCTGAGGTGGTGGTATCTAGTTGTAAAGATTACCAATGTGCTTTAGTTGTTATTGGGATTATAGTACAGTTTTGTGTGGCTTGTACAACTGCTGAAGTACAATATCCAGTTCAATGCAATCCACTGTGATCCTTATTGATAACAACTACAACTTCAAGCCTACAATAGAATGAGAGTTAAAAACGTGTTGAACGACTAAGAGACACTAAGAAGCTAAGAAAAAAGAACGCTGAGCACATCGCTGGCACGCCTACCAGTGTCCACCACCGTTTCCGTTGCCGTTGTGAGCTCCTCCTCCTCCTCCGTTGTTGTTTCCGTTGTAGCCACCAATGTTTCCATTGCCGTTGCCGTTGCCGTTGTGGTACCCTCCGCCGTCACCGTTGCCGTTGCCGTTGGTGCCCTTGAAGTTGCCGTTACCGTTGTTGTTGCCGTTGCCCACACCTCCTCCGTTTCCGTTGCCGTTGCCGTTGACACCGCCAACGTTCTTGCCTCCGTCGCCATTGCCGTTGTTGATGTCCAGGTGACGGAAGGGATCGTGACGGCCAGAGTCAAAGTGCCGCTTGTCAGCAGCAACTTGGTCATGGGGAATGACGTTGGCAAGAGCCAGAGAGGAGAGAATGGTGAGAGTGGTGATGGAAAACTTCATGTTGGTGTTGAGGGTGTTGTTGTTGATAGAGAACAGGAGAGAGATTTCGTGGCATTATATACTTGAGTAAAAGGCTAGAAGGATGGTCAGTGATAGCTACGTTCAGTTCTCGAACTTGTGGTTGAACTTCTCGAATCAACATCTCGACTCTGGAAACCAGTGAGACTATGGGCTAGCCACAAAGAACAAACATCATAACCTCAGTGCCGCTCGAAGATATTAATGGGCTGGATGTGGGGAAGGGAACTCAGAAGCAGGACTTTTAATCATTTTGTTTTGTTTTGATCTCCCAGCTTTGTACTGATTTGCTATTTCTTCTACCAAGGTGAAGTTCAGACCCTGAGACCCTGAACAAGTATCACCATTGACACGCGAACAACTTGGTAGTAACTAGAAGAAATGACAATGAACGGCTCTTGCTAGAACCACACTAACAGGCTTCCCGTATTATTCACTAAAAACCAATTTGACTATAAGCATCAATTTGATAATACTGAGGTATTACTTGGGTCCAGAAAACTACCTCCTTGAGTTCTTGTTCATCAACTTGTCAACAGCAGTCTTGAATTAAGAATGAGAAGATAACAAGAGTTGAATGAAAAATGAGTAAAAGGGAATTGGAGACTTGGGGTATCAATTGAACTTTCACGAGTACAGTACCAGTACCTGTAGCTTAGTTTCAAACCAAATTTCGAAAGTTCTCACGTCTTCCTAAGACAATGTAGTCAACCCTAAGAATAGAAACAGACCCTGTATGATTCCGTGAAGTAGATTGCCACTTGTTTAGTTCGGTATTCAGGCTTCCATCTAAATTCCACGGAAGCCTTAGCTACAAGTTCGTATAGTTCTCTCTGTTCTATAGGGTCTAATGTAATAGTGATTATAAAAAAATTTCCGTGACTTTCACCATTAAATAACCAGAGCTATTATAACACAACCAGACTCGCCTTTTCTGTCGTAACATAGTTCTGAACAGAACTACCCCGTGTTGTATTTATCAAAAAAAGCCAACGAGATTCCCTCACACTTGACAATCATGACAAAAGACCTTCACCCCCTGTCTTAGTCTATAGTCGTCAGGACCTCTTAGCCCAGGAGAATTTGGTTTACATTTGTCAATATTCTCGCGAAGAGTTTCTTGACTTGGTCATTAAATCTAAAGAAACGATCTAGTTCAGCTTTTTCTACGGTAACTGTGCCGTGGCTGCCTCTGGCCTGGGCAAGCATCTTCTACAGTCAAGAGCGACTTACAGGTCACTCACTCTTCAGTCGTAATTAGAGCCGTGAGAAGTTCGTTTATATTACTATTTTAGTCCCTTGTATCTCAACTCTTGTGTAGAGCTAGATGAATCATCATTGAAGCAAAATGAGCAAAAAAACATTTTCAAGTGATATTGAATAACAAATTGCAGTTTAGGAGGCTGAACAAGACTAACTTGGTATTCCCGTTCAGTTTCATCGAGAAGCCTGGTTTTGTTCTTCGACAACTTGTCACTGCTCATCATATTGTACATATTACACCCTCTCAAGAACTTTTGAAATACAATTACATGTACAAGGATCACTTTTTGGAGTCTCGAAGCCTTCATCACCACTCTACTCTAACAACATCAACATCAACATATCAGTTTTCATTTACATACATCTTACACAAGTTTTAAGGGACGGATCGTGAGATGCCACGAACCAACATCTTTCGCGAACCGCTTATTTGATACCAAAAGTGGTCTTGAGGTTTCTGAGCAGCAGCCAGTCCTCTCGGGGCACGTCGTTTCGGAACACGGGGTCCTTGAGCGTGTCGATGGACTTTCGAGTGATGGAGGAGTACAGAACATCCTTCTCGTCAATGTGTCGGCCCCAGGTGGGCTGGCCCGAAGTGGTGTCGATTCGCATGGCCACACCGGCGTTGGTCTGGCCCTTTCGCACAATGTTCTCGGACTTGTGGTTCACCTCCATGGAAGTGACCTTTCCAAGCTCGAGCACCTCTCGGGCGCCGGTCTCGGGATTCTGCTTGACGGCACAGATGGGGGTTCCGATTCGCAGCGATCCCTCCACGACGTCAACACCAATGATCATGGGCGATCGCTTGTTGATGATCTGGACGGTGTGCAGCACACAAGGGAAGACGGCCTTGTCGATGGTGTCCAGCCGCTTCTGCTCCTGCAGCTTCTTCTGGTGCTTGACAAAGTCGTCAAACAGGTGGTAGATGATGTCTGCAGAGAAGAGCTTGACGCCCTGCTCGTCGGCGTATCGCTCGGCGTCCTTGTCGATCTTCACGTCGAAACACAGCATGATGGCCAGCGACTTGTCCTTCTCCAGCATGGTGGTGGCTCGCATCACGTCCTTCTTGTAGACGGGACCCAGAGCAATCGACATGACGGGGATCTTCATGTCCTTGAGGAAGTCCAGCAGGGCCTCCAGGGAACCCAGGGTGGAAGCCTGGACACACACTCCTCGGCCAGACTTGTCGACAGAGTCGAGCAGACCGGTCAGATCGTCCATGACGTCGTCCATGAGATCCTCCTCGTCGTCATCAGGGCCCACCAGCAGCAGCCGAGAACCAGCCACAGCCTTGTCCAGGTCGTTGGCGGCAATCTTGACACCGAGAGCGGCCTTGACCTCCTTGTGGTGCACGTAGGCCGACTTGACTCGCAGCTCTCGCATGGGCTGGGGCGTGAGCAGGGCTCGAACGTTGGTGGCGATGGGGCCGTTTTGACCACACAGAACCACCCGGTCTCCCTCTCGAAGCACACCGTTGGACAGCACCACATCGATGGTGGTTCCGAAACCCTCGACGACCTTGACTTCCAGAATCGTGGCCTCCAGCTCGGACAGGTACATGAGCTGCTTGGACATTCGGGACTGGGTGAGCTGCAGCAGAAGCGCCAGCAGATCGGGAATACCCTCACCGGTGATGGCAGAGGTGGGCACCAGAGACACGTTCTTGGCCAGGTTCTTGTTCTTGTAGTAGACCTCGGAGTTGAGACCCTGCTCCATGAGCGCGGTCTTGGTCTTCTCCAGACGGTCCTCGAACTCCCGGACCACAGACTTCTTCTGCTTGGACAGCGAGTCTCGGAACGAGTTGTTGGGGATGGCCTCCCAGTCGAACAGACGATCGATCTTGTTGAGAGCAACCACGAAGGGCGTCTTCTTGTCTCGCAGCAGCTTGATGGACTCGATGGTCTGCTGCTCCAGGCCGTGCATGATATCAATCACCAGAATGGCAATGTTACACAGCGACGAACCTCGAGATCGCAGGTTGGTGAACGACTCGTGACCGGGGGTATCGATCACCAGCAGACCAGGCACCATGTAGTCAATCTCGCCGTACTGCTGCATGACCTCCGTCTTCTTCTTGATGGACTCGATGGGGAAGTAGGTCGCACCAATCTGCTGCGTGATACCTCCAGCCTCGCCCTCCTGCACGTTGGTCTGACGCACCTTGTCCAGCAGCTTGGTCTTACCGGTATCGACGTGGCCCAGAATACAGCAAATGGGCGATCGCAGGTTACCGGAAGACGCAGAAGCCAGGGCTCGAGAGTGCTTGGCAGCCCGCTTCTCGGCAATGGCGGCAGACTTTCGTCGAGCCTCCTCCAGAGCCTCCTCGGCAGCCAGACGCTGTCGCTCGAGCTCGCCCTCGTCGTTGACCTGAGTACCCTCGTCGGCAGCCTTCTGACGGGCCAGAGCGGCGGCCTGGGCCTCGGCCTCCTTGGCAGCAGCCTCAGCCTCCTCCTTGGCCTTGGCGGCGGGATCCTCCTTCTTGGTGATCTCGATCTCGCCGTTTTCGTCGGCCATGGCCTCCCAGTCGTCCTTGACCTCGCCGTCCGAGTCCAGGGCCGTCTCCCAGTCGTCCATGAGCGCGTCCACGTCGTCCTCGGGGGTCTCCTCCTTCTCCTCGGCCTTGGGCTTCTTCTCCTCAACCTTGGGCTTCTCCTCGACCTTGGGCTTCTGCACCGGGGTTCGAGTCGGCAGCCGGTTGTTAGTCTTCTGTGCGGGAGCTCGTCCTCCACCGACAATCATGCCAGCAGCCAGCATCTGTTCTCGACGAGCCTCGGCAGCAGCTCGCTCCTGCTTCTGCTTCTTGGTCATATACGTGCCCTCGGCCTTCTGACGCTCGATCTTGAGCCGCTCTCGCTCCTTCTTGGCGGCACGTGCGGCCTCCTTGTCCTTCTCGGCCTCCTCGATGGCTCGCTGGGCAGCCTCCTCGGCAGCTCGCTCCTCCTCCTCGGCGGCAGCAACAGCAGCCTCCTGGGCCTTGATGGCGTCCTGCTGGGCCTTGATCTTGGCGATGGCAGCCGCTCGACCAGTCAGCTTCTTGGCAGGGGCAGCGGGCTTGGCCTCGGGCTCGGGGGTCTTGCTGGCCTCCTTCTCGGCCTCCTTCTTCTTCTCAGCCTCCTCTCGCTCCTTCTTGTCGTCCTTCTTGTCGGCGGCCTTGGCGTCGGCAGCGGCCTTTCGGGCGTCGGCAGCAGCCTTCTTCTTGGCCTTCTCCTGCTCCTTCTTGAGCTTCTCCTTCTGCTTCTTGGTCAGCACAACAGGCGCCTCCTCAGGCTCGGCCTTGGCCTCCTTCGCATCCTTGGCGTCCTTCTTCTTCTTGGACTTTCGCAGAGCGCCCATCAGGCCTCCGCCCTCAAACTCGTCGGCCAGATCGTCCATGGTAGCCTCCTCAGGAGCAGCAGGCTCAGGAGTGGCAGTCTCAGAAGTGGCAGGCTCTTCGGGCTTGGGCTCCTCCTCAATAGGAGTGCCGTCGAGGTTCTGGGGAGTGGTGTCCATTCCCTCCTCCTCGCTGTCGCTCCAGTCGCCGTAGCTTTGTTGCTTCTTGCCTTTCTTTGCCATTTTTTTCGTGATAGTAATGGTCAGGTATGCAGGTTACAGAAACGATGATGCGCGGTGAAAAGTCGACCGTCACGTGAGAACTTTGTTGACCGATGGTTAAATTGCTTTCAATGAGTGGCGAAACTTGGGTTTTAAAAATGCAGCATTTTTTTGCTACACACCTCATTTGGCAGCCCCACTTTACCCCTCTTTCCAAAATCGACCCCTCAAATCGATCTCGTTATGCCCCATTATCACTGTCCCATTTCCCCATCGCTTTTTCTTACTCCCACTTTTTGTACGTGCATCACCATTGCGCAAAATAAACTTTTTTCAAAAATTTTCACATCCAAAGTGTTGCTGGTTCGATTTGAGGGTGGGTGGATTTTGATTATGTAATTTTGTGCCAGATTGGGTCGACACCACGTGGAGAACGTCTTCCATTTTTTATTCTACGATTGGAATTGCACTGGTCGCCTGAATTGCTTAGTCTGAATTAGTGTGCTTAGTCATCGTTGCTTAGTCATGTTTGATTAGTCATCATTTTATGTGTGACCTTTGTGTATCACAAGACTGAAGGGCACAAAACTGCTGCTTTTTGGTTGGTTAATGATGACTCCATACTTCCTGACTGGTTATCAAAGTACCAGCTACAACTCACTCACTCTGAAGCTGTTGCTCTCATACATTACTAACACGGATAAAGATAAGATAGAGTTTGGGAAAAAGGTTTCTGTCAAGTGGAGTTGATCCATTTAAAATGGATCACAAAAAATGACCATTACTCCTAACTACTTCAACAAAGCAAATGTTCGGGTTTTTTTTGCATTCACGTGATCCATAAAAGCTGCAGACCATGGCTTGTGGTTTTTTGGCTCAGTCACGTGACTTTTTCAGCCTGCTATGATATTCCCATCCCTCGTTTCTCCAGTTGCGGCCATATCCTGGTGAAAATACGGCTTCCCGTCCGATCAGCCATAGTCAAGCACCAGAGAGCCCAGTTAGTATTGTAGTGGGAGACCATACGAGAATCCTGGGTGCTGCAATTCTTTTGCGGAAATATCGTCTTTTTTTCGCCTTTTTGCGCGTATGTCCTGTCTCCAACCTGAATTGCTTAGTCATACTCTTGAGTGGGTATGGAGCTGCCTTTACAACAACCGGTACGGTACCAGGTAGTGGAAACCAAAGAACATTGAAGGATCTTTCTACAAGTTTTTGTAACAGCTGTTGAAATTGTTATCATAACGACTACACTACAGGTACTGTCCCAGGTGTGTACTGCAACCTCACTTACTTAATTAACTAGTTAGGGGGGGAAACCCATTTTCTCAAGATGCGATATTAAACTCTTGTTCTGGAGCACTAAATCCATTGAACCAGTGCCCCTTGCAATTCCTTCACCCTTCGGGGTGTCAACCAGCGTATTTCTCAACATTTCTGGAAGTTCTTGGCCGTGTTGATCACGATACCTGGAAGCCAAGTAGTCCTTGGAGAATTTCCAGACCCCTACAGAGCCTTTGGACACACCAACTATTCGCAGATATTCATCAGGGTCGTTGGCGCTCAGGTTTTGAGGAACTGCCCGAAATTCCCAGCCAAAATAACGCTCTGTGACGATATCTGCCGTCTGAGATTTCAAATCCACCAGTGCCATGACAATTCCTGTGGGTTTCAGGACAAGGCAGTATTGGGGGTACTTTTCGTCCTGGTAGACATGAAACAGTCTATTTCCAGGCTTCGTATCTTCATTTTTAGTTGAGGGAAAGACTTTAATCCCATACTTGTATTCAACATTGATATTGAAGATTCTTCCTTCATAGAGAGCCATACCGGCAGGTGGAGACTTGGTCAAACAGGGAACAAAATCTCGCTGTTCAGGTGATATGGCCAAAAACTTTGGACTTCCTTTGACATGACAGTAGAGCAGGAGAAGATCGCCAATCACCTGTAGTCGGTATGGTGGAGACACGAAGTTTGGTTCGCAAGGGTACTGGTAGTGTTTCCCACCCTGATACTGATAGATTAGCAAAGTAGAATCATCGCTCTTTGACACAAGCGCCTGAGACTTTGAGCAATGTCTTGTTTGGATTGGCTTACCTATAACGGGGAGTTCGAGGTCGTTGTATTTCATAAGATGTATAACATGTGTATCATGTGTATCATCGGGTAAACGAAAAATTCCCTCTATTAGGCAAGGTAGACGAGTTGTAGAGGCAGCTTGAGTCAAGTCGAGCAACCTGTCTTGTTTTTCGTCCTGAAATACAAGGCCTTTATCGTGGTATCTCCAGGCAAAAGTTCTTTCCATATCTTTACAGAGACAGTAGAAATCGTCTGGCAAAGGTTGGTCGATATAACTGGGACAGTCCAGTTTATCAGAAAATCGTTCATTTGTGCTCTTTTGACTAAAGTGATAGGCAGCACTGGTCCAAGAGTCCCATCTGCTGTACTCCAGTTGGTAAAAGAAGCATTCTTGAACAAGTTTGAGACGCATGGCATGTTCGGAAATGTTGTGTCTTAGGTCCCTTGAGGTATGTCTTAACGACAACACATCTTTGATGTCCAGAAACGAACAGACGATGGGAAGTATTTCAGGGGGGAGCATGGTGATAGGGTGGCAAAGTGGCAAAGTGGCAAATATGGAGGTTCATATACATTGTCAAAGTTCCACTAATTGGACCTTAGCTGCGGTGGACTTAAGTGTAGCTGAAGTGATGTCCTTAGAAACACCACCAATAGAAAAAATGTTATTGCTACCACTCAATTGGATTGATTGGAGTTGTTTCTCGTTGTTATTTGAATGATGATTGGATTTTGACACTCTTGCTGGACTTTCTTGGCTTTGATTGAAGTTGCATGTGATGAGCTAGTCTGAAATAGTTCGCACTATATACGAGTCGATCTCTTCCAGACTGTAGAGTTGAGCTTGATAAATATTGAAGAATTGCACCAATTACATGGCTACATTTCTTTTACATTCAATACTTTTCTACTGCTAATAGGCACAAGTGTATTCATAAGGTACTGTAGCTACAGTAATGTAAGAGAAGCTATAATGGTAGCAATGGCTTGAAACCACGGTTCGTATGCGTATGACATAAGCAAGACGTGTTAGCAGATGTTAGCTAGGTTAGCAGCAGGTTTCTGTCTCTACAACTTGGCAGCACCAATGGTGAACTTGATGGGTTCGTCACATGCGTAGCCTCCGTTGAATACGTAGACCACCTGGCCTCCATGGATAGGATTGGTCGTGGAAGAACAAGAGTAGAACTGGGTAGTTCCGTAAGAGGAAAAGGACACGACAGAGTTGTCGCCCTCGAAGCCCCAGCCTCCGCTGTTACCCTCAAGAGGAGGGGCAGGGTGGTCCAGAACCTCAAGCTTGCCTGTCTCCACGTTGGCAAACAGCTGTCGAGGTTCCTCGCCTTCAGTAATGACGTTGACCATGGCGTTTCCAACAGAGTCGGCCTCGAAGAAGGAGAAGCCCTGGGTGAGTCCGTAGACCACGTCAGAGCCTCGAATTTGAAGGGGCTTCATGTCAGTAACACCAGGGCCAGGAAACATGCTGAGGGCATACTTGGGGGTGTCTGACTCGGTGGGGGGTTGCTCACAGATGATAGGAGCAGCCGTAGGAGCAGCCATAACGGCGGTGAGTAGAGTAATGAGAGTGAGAGGGTTCATCTTTAGAGGGGGTAGTGGTGTTGAAAAGTACTTTGATCAATGATACTGTTTCAAGGGAAGGAACAGGGCCTTATATAGTTTTTGGATCTGTTTGTGCACCGCTTCGGGCACGCTTCAGGCACCACTTGATGGATGACATGAGCTCAAAATAGCACTGCCTGGTACAAGATACAAGGAACTTGTTGCTCATGATGTTCAACAAAGTTGCACTAAAATTAGGACCTGCTTGATCCATGCATGGGGGATGAGAACGGGAGGAGATGGAGAATATGAACTGATGAGATTTGTACGGTTCATCAGATCTCATATCTCAAGTACATTCACAGTCTGTTTCTGAAGAAATTCCTTTTTATTCCAATTCTAGGATCTCTCTGTCTCTTTGTTCAGTGCGGATAAAGCGAGATGACATCATGCCAAGAAACGTTGGAAGACAAGGCATTGTATAATTTTGTACACTGGTGGATTAGAAAGTGACAGAGAGACTGTAGTCAGCTTCTCAAGACTTTAGATGAACATTGGAACCGTTCTGGTAAGTACAAGTACAACCCTGGGTTGAATTACACATTGTCATCTTACACACGACATACCTTGATAACCACTGAATCTACGATGACTAATCTTATAGGTATTGTAATATATCATCGTATTGAACTGGTACCTCCTCTTTATCTGTCCATCATCCGACTTACAGACCCGCGTACCTCAACACATGACTATCAATTAATGCACCTGTCTTTACCTGCTCCCCAGAACAAAAAGCTCCTTTTTCACGTTTTACAGCTGAGGTAGTGGAGATTTCAGAATGAGAGTTATATCAATCGAACCGCACGCGTCAGATCTATCGATTGATACTATTATTTCTGTCAAAAGACGCCATTCTAGTACTCCAGTTACCTTCCTCCACATCAGCTTTAAGACTTCCATTTCACCTTAATAGAATAAAGACAGAAATATTACCTCACAATTGGGAGCAGCTTTGACCAGTCATATACAGCCATACAGTATATTGATGTCAATATATAAATAATGATACAACCTACAGCCGAGGTTCAATTTTCTTAGCCACTTCAAGATCAACCTCAACTCTCTTCCACTTTCCGAAATGAGAACTTTTCCTACCGGTAGTGTTTACAGGCAAATTATAACGTGGCAATAATTCTCCACAGTGAACCATTGTGGTAAATGTCTTCTCATTCTGTCTCCTCCTTGTTTTCATGTTTTTCATTAAAATAGAATAGTGTAAATAAGGGGTTATAGCAATCATGCGGGTCTCATCTTCAATACCCACCTCCCCTAGAATAATGCTCAAAGTGATGATCATAATAGATGCGTTAAAGACGGCTGTATCGACTAGCCGTAGTTGTCAGTAGCAGCCTACCGTGGATAGCAGATTATTGGCCACGCTAGTGTCAGTTAGCCTCCTCCCCTAGACTGGCAAATCCATAACATCATTGTCCAGACCTCCCCAGTTGTCCGAATAGAGCTCCGCGTACTTGATTTTGTCGACGGAAAACTCCTGCAGCAGCTTGGAAATCTGCAATTGCGTCTTCTGGAACAGTCCAATCTCCTCCGTAATGCACTCTCGGATCAGCCAAGTTCGATTCTTGTGCGCCGCAATCATCTCCGTGTCCATCTTGATGGCCCGGTCGAGCTTCTCAATCTCAGACATGAGCGCCTTTCGCTGTCGCGCGAGAGTGACTCGACCCTGGTTCTGCTGGATCCGCTTTTCCAGCAACGGAATGTTGTTGCCTCCGTACTTCTCCAGCCGGTCAAACAGCTCCCGCATGGATCCCAGAGCCTCTCTGTACTTTTTGGCCTCCTCAAGCACCCCCACCTGCGAGCCTCGGGCCTCGTCTTGCTGAAGCTGACAGTCGGTTTCGATTCGTGCAGAAGCTCTGCTGAGACCTCGAGTAATCTGCTGAATGCACCCGTCGTCTGCGACAGAATAGAGCACTCGGGCAGACGGAGGAAGAGCAGCGCCGAGATTGTATGCGATTTTGGCGGTGTCCACAGCCTGGGCCTCTTGCCGCTTGGCCACTCTGTCTAGGAGAACACACAGTTGAACAACAGAGTCATGCGAACGGTCCAGCTCGGTGATTAGGCCTGCCCAGAGAGCGGTAGCCTGCTGCTCATCCCACTGCTGCACAAACTTGGGGTCAATGGTCCGTCCATGGAACTCTTCCCGAGCAGCGTTCAGCACGCTCTTTTTCCACCCGCTAATGTCGTTTCGAAGACTGACAAAGGTCCGCACGGCCTCGTCTTCGCCCAGAACAGGGTGTCTGAGCACCTGGTTGATGAACCGAGTCAGACCTCGTCGTCGACGTTCCAAAAAGTAGTTGTCCGACGACAAGTAGTGGCCATTGACAGCCAGCCGTTTGGGAGGCAGCAGAGGGACCTGGCGGAAACAGTATTTTTTCAGCAGGTAGTCCTGGAGCCACGCAAAGTCCGAGTATCGTCGGATGACGGTGATATGGTCTGATCCAGACACGGAGGAAATGGAGTAGTTCACGTGTCTGAACAGAAACATGCCCTCTCGCTCGGGGACTATAGCCAGGGTCACCGAGTCGGCTTTGTTGGGTGCAAAATCTGGTCGAGGAGGAGCAGACCACACTCCAGACTCCGATTCGGGAACCAGAGCCTGGGGGTTGAGAGGAGGGTTTGCAGCAGCGTTGAGGATCTGCGACTGGGACAGCTGCGACTGCTGGAGCGCCTCCTGCTCCTCGGGGTTCCATTCCAGCGCGCTGTGGCTGCTGCTGTGTCCGTTGTTGTTGTTGAGAATGCTTTCGCTTCTCGAGCTCTGAATGCTATGCTCGTCGAGATCGTCTCCAAACAGCGGCGTTTGCGATCTGCCGGTCGTTGAAGCGCTGACGTTGATGCTGGACCGCTCGCCCTCCTCGGAAAAGTCCATTGGAGTCAGCGTGTCGACGTTGACGAGCTGTGTGGGGTCATCGAACGGCAGGCCGTCCTGCGCCACATTGGCCAACAGCAGCGCTGCTCTCCACGACTCCCGGGTAAACGACGACGTGTGGGTGCCTCCGCTGCCGTCGCCGCCCTCGAGAATCGAACCCGCGAGCGCAGCCAGGCGGTCCTTATCTTCGCCAGACACGTTGATGGTTTCCAAAAGCCGCTTGTAGCAAACTGCGGGAATGCGGCCGTCTATGGGATGGAACATGTCGAAGATGTGGTCGTAGCGCGAGCCGTAGCCCGTTCGCTCCACGGCCGTGGTGGCCGCCGAAAACAGAGACATGTCGGCGGTTTTGTGTGGTGGTGGACGGTGTGGTGGTGTGGCGAGAGATATCGACAACCCGTGGTGTTTATAGCCTTGGAGCTTAGCGTCACTGAGTGCACCCCTAATCAACTTTATTTCATAGAGTTCGTTATCCAAGCAGGTGTCTAAGTGACGAGTCGAGAAGCATATTAAGCGAGAAGAGAAGATGAGCCGAATATATTTATCTGACTAAGCAGGTGAGTTTTTGTCATGTCTCATGTTTATACTACTGTACAAGTACTTGTAGTATCTTGTTTCCACTTTTCTCACATACACCAATCCGGACAAATAGTGCCAAATGTGTTCGAACAGGTGTCAAATGTGCCGCTACTCGTTATCTGAATACACCAATGTGTTCTCCTGGCTTCCAGCTCCATTCTGGTACCCTTAAATACCCCTTCCATTGCCACCTCCTTTGAAAAAAACACCCCTTATCACTCCCATCACTCACCCAACAATAGAATTTAATATCCGGATATAGATGAGAGTAGGAGTAGAGAACACTATGGATACTTGTACGGATACTTGTACGGATACTTGTCTGTGGAGGGAAGAAAATTGGTGATCTTACCACTCTCAATAAGTGACCTACTTAACAAACATCCACCACCTCGAAAGACACCTCTTCCATATCTGTCTTTAACACCATATTAAACAACTTAACACACTCTCTTAATGTACCTTCAGAACACTGTGTGCAGCTGAGAACAGAGAAGACGATACATAAAGTCGCTTCTACTACAAATATGTAGTCTGCTAGCGTTCAATGCCCCACAAATAACATATATCGACCTTCATAGTTTGGCTGACTAAGCACTCTCCCAATTGGAACACCTCCTCTTTTTGCATCATAGGAGGACGTTTGTTACTCCTGCCACACACATACAAGTACTCTCTGTCTTTGTTTAATCATTTATCTATATTCATACTAATGCAGAGCAACGAGCTCCTACTCCCTGCTCCACGGTGTTAATTAGTCTAGCAACAACACATTGAGAACCGCTTGTCCATCTACTTGCCTCCCTTCTTCTTTCGCATTCGCTTCTGGCCAATGAGCTTTCCAAGCTCCAGGTTCTTGTCCTTCTCGGGCTGCTTGGCCTCGTCCTTCTTTTTGTTGCCCTTCTTGTCTCCGCCCTTTCGGTCCTTTCGGTCTCGTTTGTCTCCTCGGTCCTCTCGTCGAGGCCGCTTGTGTTCAGAAGAGCCCTCATCGCCCTCGCCGTCGTCTCGATGTCGCTTCTTCTGCATGTTGATTCGAGCCATGGTCTCCTTTCGTCGCTTGACAACCTGGGCGTTCTCAATGGCAAACTCGGCCACCAGATGACGTCGAGAAGAACCGGTCAGATCAACGTGCTTTCGCTCCTTCTCCTCGTAGCCGTCCAGCACCTCCTCGGTCGACACCTCGTGGGCGTTGAGCCATCGCAGAGCCATCAGCGCAGCCTTGTGGTCTCGGAACTCCAGGAATCCGTATCCTCGAGATCGGCCGAGTTCTCCGCTCTCCTTCTGCTCCATGATCACCTTGGCCTGTCGAACCACACCATGCTTGGACTTGGCAGCCTCCTCTCCTCGAGCCTTGGTCGACCGGATGGCCTCCTCCTTGGACAGAGGCTGTCGAGCGCCGTCCTTGACCTCGGTCGCAAACTGAACCACGGCCTTTCGACCCAGAGCCTTGAGACCCTTGGCGTTGAGAGCTCGGGGCAGGTTTCGCAGCGCCAGACGGGTCAGAGACACGTGCAGACTGGGGTTGCCGTTGAGCTGTTTCTTTCGCTGGTCGTACGACTTTTGACGCAGCTCCATGTCGGCCTTGGGGAGCGTCATTCCCAGCGCAGAGTTCTCGCCAATTCGACCCTCGTTGATCAGGAAGACGTTTCGTCGGTCCTTCTCCTTGGGCAGCTTGCCCAGAGCCTCGGCTCGCTTCTTGGAGTTGTGTTCGGACAGCTTGTTGGCTGTTTCTCGCTGGACGGCCTGGGTGACGGCCAGAATTCGGCCCTCAAACACGTACCGAGGGTCCGTGTCGTCGGCAACAAGCAGAGAGGTGGTGGCGGCAGCGGGAGCTCGCTCAACACACCGGTCGCAGTCGTCGGAAGACTCAAATGCAATAAAGGCGGTTCCTCGGGGCTGGCCGGTGGTCTTGTCGACCACGGGAAGAGCGTACCGCACAGCGCCAAAGTTCTCAAAGTGCTCCTTGAGCGACTCGGCGGTAGCGTCGTAGGGGATGTTTCGAACAAACACGGTCGACGAGTTGGACTGGGCCTTGACCTTGGGCGTGTCGTCCTCCTCCTCGTCTTCCTCCTCGTCGTCATCGATCTCAATCTCGTCCTCGTCCTCGTCTCCGTCAGCAACGTCGGCGTTGGACTCGTCGAGATCGAGATCTTCCTCCTTGACCTCGTCCTTGATCTCGTCTTCCTCCTTGACCTCCTGCTTGACCTCGTCTTCGTCGTCGTCGTACTCCTCGTCCTCAACCTCCTCGCCGTCCTTGGCCTTGAGCCACTTGTTCTTCTCCAGAGCGAAATCCACAGTCACGGTTCGCCCGTCAATCTCCAGACCCTTGCTCTCGGCCACAGCCTTGTCGGCATGCTGCTTTTTGCTCATGGTCACAAATCCAAACCCACTCATCTTGCCTCCAGCGCCTCGGGGAATAAACGCATCCACCACCTTGCCGTACTTGGAAAAGACCTTGATCAGGTCCTGGGGCTCCCGCACCGACCACGGCAGGTTTCGCACAATCAGCCGGGGTTTTCGCTTCTCCACTGTGGTATTGCTGTCGGAGCTGTTGTCAAACGGTCTGTCCTCCCGGGTCTTTCGCTCTCGAGGCTTGGCAAACTCGATCTGAAGAATCTTGCCCTTGAGCTTCTGCTTTCGGCACTTCATGAGGGCCTCGGCAGCATCCTCCTCGGTCGTGAACGACACAAAACCAAAGCCCTTGGACTCCTTGGTGGCAGCATTAGTCACCACCACGGCATGCTTGACGGGGAAGTCCTGGGAGAAAAAATCAGCCAGCTCCTCGTTGGTCACCTCCAGAGGGATGGATCGCACAAACAGATCCGTCTTGCCCTTGTCCACCTTGTTTTTAGCGTCTTGAACCATTTTTTCGTCTCAAAATGGAGTCGATGTTCCTAGGGAAATGCAAATCGAAATCGAGTCCACGAAAATTTCCATATCATGCATATTTTTTTCGAACCAAAAAGCTTAAATCAGACGCTGCCCAAGAAGGAAGTGAAATGGAAATGAAATGAGATGAACCCATGGAACGTAGATAGAGACATGTAGCAGGAGGCTTTAGCAGTCTGAGTGCCTCTTTCACGTTGCTTATTTTGATGGCGGTGAAGTGGTAGCTTTTACTTGGACATTACTAAGATGCTTAGTCAGCGTGTTCGAATAAATTTAATCAAATAAAATAAATAAAAGTGCTCAGAATAAAGACATGACTTGAAGGCTTTAATCACCTAAAGTACTCCCATCAACTCTTCAACACTCTTACTCCTACTACAAGTAGCGTCACATTGTTAATATTCACTGAGGATTCTTTTTCGTACCCATCTCTATTGAGTGCTTAGTCAGCACATGAGTTTGACATAAAATCGTTCAGTAAACGTACCAAGCAAAAGTGCTTCCTTGTTCTCACTTTCATCATTGCGTAACCTGAAATCTTTTTAGTTGTAGCTATTTTTTGAGGAATATTTTAAACCCCATTTACGCTTATGTCAGCAACAACGTGCAGTATGTCCATAAATAAACAAGCATTCATTCAAAAGATAATCTGAAGGTACCATTCAACTCCCCGTTGCTCACTCACCAACAGCACCGATTTCCACCCGTATATTACCCCCTCACGATCATTTCTCCAGTCACGTGCCAATCTACTCCACCACCTCATTCATGCACGTCACGATGAGACGCGAAGATTTCAAAACAAACGCTTATACCCACCATGAAGTTCAATGGCACGCTACGGGACCAGATGGTCTTGCGGCAGACGATGAATCTGCGTCGCAGCGCGCTGGCAAAGTGTTCCCACAACACGCTATACAATTTGACCCAGTTATGGCTGAGTTCTTCCGATTGTTTACCGTTGGTTGCAATCAACTCTCAGGACGACTATTTATTCGATCTGGACGCGCTTTCTGACGCTGAGGAGGACGCTGAGGCGGATGAGGGCATTGACGAAGTGGAGGAAGGAGTTATTGTGGCTCGAGGAGGTCCCAAATATGATAAAATCATGGACGATGCTCGTAAAGAGCTGACGGAAGGAGCACAGTCGAGAAAAGCATACATTCAGCTGGTGGGCCAGAAATACTGGAATGCGGGTCTCAATCTGCTGCAGATGGCACAGCTGGATATCTGGGGCGACGTTTTTGAGCGTCCTGAAACGCTGGTTTGGAGCCATAGTACCGTCAAAGACAGCACTGGCAAGGAGAAGGTGCCTGATCTGAGCATTGGCACTATAGCCACACGGATGAGCGAGGCGATATACCCCGCGTTTAGATGTCACGTGCACGCCATGCGACATCCGGACCTGCCTGTGATTGTGGTTCGAGTGAAACCGTACGATGCTGCCAATGACGACTCTCGTTTGAAGCCCCTGTATTTGGTGTTCCCCTACCACTCGCCCCACGTGATCCATCTGAGCATGGACCACGTGTACGCACAGACCGTTTTGCATGCCGTTACCCAGAGTGTCACTACTGCTGCGGATCCTATTTCTCTAGTCAGATCCAGTGCTCTTCCCACCCGTTCTTTCGAGACTCTGGTCACCACTCTGTCAGATAACAGAAAAGCAGCCTCCATGGGCTCGTGGTCGGTGTTTGCCACTGGAGAAGTCGACCAGTCGCCTCTAGCTATGGTTAAAAAGCCTCCTCCAAAGGTCTCCAACACCAAGGCTAACAGAATAGCAGCCAAGTTCACCAGCGAAAAGATCAAGAACCCGCTTGAGTACAGATCTGAGAATCCTCAAAGTATGGTCGAGTTTCGAATCACGAGAAACTCGCGCAAAGTGACGCTACGAATGGAGGGCTCGGACGTGTACGCTGGAGTGTACAGAATGGCCATGAGAGGAGATATCAAGGAGAGCAAGATGCCTGCGTGGATGACGGGAGAAGAAAGCAGCACCAGTGGAGTGGTCAAGGATGGAGCGTATAGGGCGGATAGATAGAGGAAGGAGGCATCTTTGGTTCAACTCGACATTGTTTTCATGAAGAAAAGAACCATTCTTACGATCGTGGGATAGACAAGGCCTATTATTGAAGGCTACCACTCTTTTGCTGACCTATATAATTAATTTATTGCATTAACACAACAGTTGTCGTGTGCTAGACAAGTGGATCATTTGGTTAAGGACGTTGTCTTCCCAAGTAATACTGTTAAGGTGTATTAAGCAGAATACTTAAAAGACGACTGTAGTCGAGTTTGAAAAAAAAATGACCCCCAAGGAAAGCATTAAGGAGCAAAGTAGAATGATGTATCTCTCTTTATAGGTCATTCCTTCTTTAATACCGGTACTTTACATACTATCCTACATCACACTCTGCCTACAAGCACCCCCTTCAATCATTATCATATCATCATTATCATACATGTTAGCTCTGCTCTCAGTTGCCTACTTCTGGGCGAGTCGCAGCTCCTCAATCATACCTCGAATCTCCTCAACGGTGGCACCCGACGCCTTGGGCTCCAGTTCCTCCAGAAGATCGCCTCTCTTTCCTCCAAACGCCTCCTTGGCTGCCTTGGACACGTCGTCAGCCTTGAGAGCCATCTGCACCCGCTCATCAACGTCAGCATCCAGAGCAGTCATGGTGATGTACTCCACAGCGTTTCGCTTGGATCCAGCAGCCATGCAGGCGTCGTAGAAGGGAATGTAGCCAATAGGAGACCGTCTGGAAGTGGCAAACTCCATCAAACCAGCCCAGTCTCGTCGCTCGACGTACGCATTGAGCTTCAGCCACGTCCATTTGCGCTCGGAAATCTTGTAGTCTGTTTTGATCTTGAGGGCCTTGGATGCCTGGCCCATCACCAGAAGACTGTGGATTGTCTCTGTGACGGAAAGACCGAGGAAAGTGGACTCGTAGTCTCGCTCCAGCTGTTCCTGGAGTTTCAGAAGCTTGGATTGCTCTTCGATGAGAGCAGCATCGCCCACTGAGCCATGTTCGGAGTACATGCTGGCCGCCTTTCTGAAGCCCTCGAGTTTTTCAGAGTTGAGAGTCTGATCCAGAGCATTGAGATAGACGCAGTTTGCCGAATCCAGCTGCCGATCAGACTGGTAGTAGTACTGCTCAAGAGCCTCTTTGCTGTTGACCTTGGCGTTGTTTTCGTACACGTGAGAAGCAACAGGGAACTCTCGAATGAGTTTGTAAAGCTGGGCCATGGAAAGAGTGTCTTGGAGATGCAGTTGGACCAGAGTGATGAGATCGTAGGATCTGCACTCTACAGCCTTTTCGAGAGCCAGTCGGTCATCTCCAAGTTCCAACAACAAGGGAACCTGTTTGTAGGCGTCCTTTTCCTGTTCGGTGAGCTGAGTAGCCAGCTTGATTCGTCCGTCCTGGGCGGCTTGTCGCGCAATCTCGCAGAAAGACACGCCTTTTCTGTCTCTGAGTCGGTTCATGATCGACTTGTACAGCTCGTCATCTGTCGATTCAGGCGAATGAAAGATTTTCGAGCACGCCCAGTTCACCTCAATGGCCGAAACGGGGTATTTCAGCACATCGGCGATGTTGAAACACAGCTGGTGGAGACTTCTCAGAAGCAGACGCTGAATCAGCTTCTTGGGACCAAGCAGCTTGTACTGTTGGTAGCTCAGACAGAGACCTACCTCCGATTGACGAACGGAGTTCAAAACTCGCAGATCGTCACACACCTTGACGAACCGCTCGCTGTTGTAGATGTCCAGAGCGGACTTTCCAAACGCAGCCGCTCGAAGAAGCCGTTTTTGCAGACCGGGAGAGTCTTCGTTGCCCGCAGCGAGAATGCAGTTGTCCACGGCGGTCTGGAGGTCGGGTCCGATGATCTCCAGGTTCTCCCATGCTCGAGGCGACTGTTTGTCGAGGTGGGTGACGCAATCCAGCAGAATGGCTGCGGGAGCCACCGATCCGATTCGAAAGATGGATAGCGCAGCGTCACAGACCTTGGAAAACAGGTGATGCGAGCTGTTTCCCATGATCCGCACACTGCCGTCGTCCTCGCCTCGAATTTCCACGGCTCCGTCTCCATTGTAATAGAGAGTCAATTGGGATCCGTTTTCTCTTCCTACCAGCGACACTTCGTCTCCAAAGGAGATGGCGACCGCGTCTTCGCCCAGCCAGCACAGCGTTCGGATTGGCTGGTCCATGTTTTCTTCGAGCTCGTACTTGCCGTAGATGCGGTCCAGCGACACGTCTCCCATGGTCACGTGAGTGTTCCCTACGAGAGCCATGTGGTGGCCACTGGGAGACACGGCCAGGCCGTTATACACCGGCTGGACCTCGGCCTTTTTGTCCAGCTTCTTGACGCTCGAGTCCAGCGAGTCCAGCGTCACGAGACCCTGTTCTGTGGATGCCACCACCTCCACGCCTCGGCTCATGCTCACTTCCGGAGGAATGATGCACCACGAGTGGATTTTTTCGGACAGCGGTTCAGCCAGTTTTCTGGGGACGGGCGACTCGGAGTGCGCTCGGGGAACACCAATGAACTGGCCGTTGTTGAGCAGACACACAAACCCGCTGGTCCAGAACTTTGTCTCTTTGACGCCTGCCGTTTCCGCATCCAGACCCAGACTGAACTGGTTGAAGTTGCCCTGGAAGTCGTAGTACACCCGCACGGAGCCCTGGTCGCTGACTACCACCAGTTTCTCGCCCTCAGAAGTCCAGCCCAGGCCTCTGATACGACCCATGTCCCACGGAAGACGTCGTATCAGGTTTCCCGAGCCGGAAAACACGCCTATCGACATCTGCCGAGTGGTGTTTCCCATGGCAACCAGTTTGTGTTCGTCGTCGGTGACAGCCACAGCGCCTCCTCCAGGAGCCAGAGCCACGACCGACGAATCAAAGTCGATGTCTCGTCCGTCCTTTTCCAGCTCGTAGTCGTACTCGCTGGTGGAGTAGAACTTGCCCGCGAGCTGCTCCCATTCTGTGTTAGTCGAGGCGGGGAAAGCGGGGAAATCGAACGCTGTCTACTCACTCAATGCTGGATTGGATGCCATTGTTGAAGTGGTGATGTGTAAGAGAGATGACGATGCATGCTGGCATCTGCATGAGATTAGGTTTGGAGGTGAAAGGGGTGAGACGTGGGGTGATATGGGAAGGCATGAGGAGGGAATCTGTGGTTATGAGTAGAATTAGGGAGTGTTTCTGAATCGATTGGTTTTTTCAGGATGAGTTTATCTTGAAAAATGGCGGAGTTGGAGTGAGTTGTTGTCGATAGTTGTTAGTTAGTTTGGTCAACTATGAGGCGTTATTTACTTCGAAAGTAGTGAGTAAATAGATGTTAGAGAATTCCAACCAAAATTAATATTGAAAGAAGAATACAGTCATTGAGCTAAAGGGAGTTCACAGTTCCATGTAATAGGTGGGTATTGAGCTACTTTCAGTCGTCTCTACATCTTTAAGTGAGTAATATCACCAGTCTCGGTCTATAATATTAGTCATCAATAAGGTAATACACATCTAGAGCCACTTCCTGGACTTACTGTAGACGATGAGATATGATGAGATGTTGCATTTTTCACCTCTTGACAAGTTGATTCGCATCATCCCTTGTTTTCATCTTCTCTGGAAGATTATCGAGGGCTTTGTCTTTAGTTAAACACTACTAACTATTCAGCACGATTTACTTGACTGTTGTTGTAAGTAATTTGAAGGCAGATCAAGGCAGTCTCAAGCAGTATCCATTGACAGAAAAGAACCACCGATCTCAAATATTGCATCTCCCCAGTCCTCACAAGGCTGTTGACCCCCTCCCTGTCTTTTCCTGTCTCTTCCTGTCTTTTCTCTCTCCTCCCACAACTGCACCTTCACTTTTAGTTTGACGACCTCATGCAGGTAAATTACTACGCCAACTCTGCTTGCCACCTTCATCACCACTTTTCACACCACCATGTCAGGCGAAGAAGACGCGCTTAAAGGCAAGCCGGGGTACGTGGGCCTCATTTCGAGCGACGGCCACGAGTTCTGGATCACCAAGGAGGCCGCCTGTGTCTCCAAAGTGCTCAAACCCATGGTCCAGGGAGACGGCCATTTCAGAGAAACGCTGGACAACAAGATTCCGCTGCAGGACATTCCCCATGACGTGGCAGAAAAGCTGTGTGAGTACCTGTACTACAGCTTGAAGTACAAGGACCAGACCGGCGACATTCCCGAGTTTGACATTCCCCCGGAGATGGCTCTGGAGCTGTTGGTGGCGGCTGATTATTTGGATGTGTAGGAAAGGAGTGAGGATGGAAGTTATCAATCTGGAAAGCACCAAAGCAACACGTGGGAAGTCTGCAACACATCAAATCAACACACAACAACATATTGGGAATTCTGATTTTGAACGTTCAGTGACTGTTCTCTTTCAGGGAGGACTATGTCACTACAAGTACTTCTAGTGCAGTGGCAGGGACGTGTTACGCGATTTTACGCGAAAAAGGGGACACTGAGTCTTGTTCAACGACGAGAGAGCTCATGGGAGTTTCCAGGATAGATAGAGGTACTTGTACCACTGAGGGCACCGTGATCAAGTAATTAACATGATGCAATAAATGAAGAGACAATGAAATCGTTGAATTACAGACCAGATATTTGAAAGTACCGAGTTATCTCTGTCAGTTAATGGCCTTCATGAAACTACTTGTAGTCTGTATTGTAAGTTGGATATACGACATCTATGGAATACGTTAGAGCACCGATCCTATACGGTGAGCGTTAAAGAAGGAAAAACGAGATGTAGCACTCAGAAATCGGCCAATCAGGTGAACAGTTCTGTTTTCGAGAGCGATATTCAAGTTCTAGAAGTAAAGAAACGTATAGATGGACCCTGCACTGAACTACTTGGGTTGGTCAGGGTTAGTCAGGGTTAGACAACTGTACTACAAGTACAAGTAGGGCATGTTCTTGTACAGTACTACTTGTACTACTTGTAGGACTTGTTCTTGTACTACTTGTAGGACGACGTATCTGAAGACACACCAGGACGTACATACTCAACAAGTACTCGCTACGCTCCTACTTGTACACAATTAAATATATATTAATAACAAACAACCGCTTACAGAAGAGCAACGGCAACACCTCCAAGCACAGCCATCATAGAGACAGTCTGGGCAACGGCTCCGTTCTTCTTCTTGTCGGTAGAAGAGGCGGAAGCAGCGGAGGAGGCGGCGGCCGAGGTGGCGGAGGGCTCGGAAGCGGAAGAAGAAGAAGAGGCCGAGGACGAGTCGGGCTTGGCGGCTCGCTTCTTGGGGTGGCCGTTGAACAGGTTCTTGGCGTCAATCACCACGGTGGGGTCCTTGATCTCGTTGCCGTCCTTGTCCTTGATGGTGTAGTTGGTCTTGAGGTTGGAGGGGATGTCCACAATCTTGCCCACGTTGTTGTTGCCGGAGCCGGACTTGATGGTGTCCAGCACGGGGGAAGGAGGCAGGTCGGTGGTGGAGTTGAACGACTTGTCGGTCTTGGTGATGAGCGTGGAGTTGCACTGCTTGATGGTGGGCTCGGAGCCCAGAGACGAGGCCGAGCCGGAGGGCTTGGAGATGTTGGCGTACGCCTTCTGCAGGTTGTAGTAGTCGTCCTTAAGCTCAATGTTGCCGCTGCTGTCGATCTCGACAAGGCCGTAGTTGTTGGCCTCCTCGGAGTACTCGTAGATCAGACCGCCGGAGAAGGTGTCCTTGAGACCGCCGTACAGACCCTGGTCGACCTCGTCAAAGGTTCGGGGTCGCACCTTGTTGCAGCCGTACTCGGAGAAGATGAGAGGGATGGCGGAGTCGGCGTACGACGAGTTGATGGTGCCGTAGCCGGAGTCGTCCCAGGTGGCGCCGCCGCACCACTGGTAGGTGTTGAGGCCGTAGAAGTCCGATCGCACGTCCTCGTCACCACACTCGAGGTACTGCCATCCTGCAATGCCCAGAGTGGTATCGTCGGCAGCAGAGTATCCCACGGGGATGTCTCGGTCTCCGTGGTTGGAGATGTAGGCCTTCATGTCCCGCTGCAGGGCCTTAATGTAGGGGGGCACGGTCTCGGCGTTCTCCTTGTTGTTGAAGACCTCGTTTCCGGAGAAGAAGCCCAGCACGTTGGGGTAGCCCATGAAGGCGTCCAGGAAGCCAAAGACTCGGTTGACGTAGCCGGCGTTGTACGAGCCCTTGGGGTCGTCTCGGTTGAGCGACTGGCCGCCCAGGGGGGTGTTGACGTCCAGAATCACGTAGATGCCGGCGCCGTTGAGAATCGACATGCACTCGTCATGGTTGATCCAGGGAGACAGGGTGTACACTCGGATGGTGTTGACGCCCAGCTTCTGGAGGATGTAGGCGTCTCGCAGACAGGCGTCGACGTCGGACAGCGCGTCGGAATCGGCGGAATCGGAGTAACCAGAGGCTCCACCGGGCTGGTAGTCGATACCAATCACCTGGAAAATCTCATCTTCGGAGGACGAGTTTCCGGGTCGCACAAACTTGTTGCCTCGGATCTCAATGGGCACAAGGGCGGAGACGGAGGCGGCGAGGGCGGATAGCGAGAGAATGGAAGTTGGTTTCATGGTGGTGACGTTCGTGAGGAGAAAGAGAAGAGGAGGTTCAACTGTTATAATTTACGCCATAGAGTTAGAATTTGAGTTGGGGTGTAAAAAGAAATGTATTTAAAGTGGAGTGTGGTGGGGTGGTCAGTAGGGATTATTATATAAAGCTGTGGTTTCCCCCTGAGTTGGGTTCTTCTTTTTTCCACTTTGTGCTCAAGTGGTTCCGCAGCAACTTGCTCCCACTACTTGTACACTATCTCAAGTCCCTCGTTCTCGTTCTGCTCCACTACGCGCATTCCAACTCTAACTGGAATGTAAGTCATCGAGGCTGCCTGCGTCAACAGCGCGGAGAATGTGGGTAGAAGAGAAAAAGTGGAGAAGACGAAGAGAAGAGAGAACCAACGGCATTTGTCTGCTTACTAAGTGGCATTATTCTCTCGATCCTGGTTATTTCCTCCTCCTCAGCGTCCACGTCCACCCCCCGACAGGGGTACCAGTGTTGATACTTGGATTTAGAAACAGGGGCTGTCAATCATATACGCGAACAATATACGCGGTGAGCGTGATTATCAGGCAAGACAAGACAAGAGGGAAAGAGGTGCAATAAAAACCACACAAGGCACGTCAAGATGATGAGGTAAAAGCGGGGCTCGTAACAAGCCGTATCCGTCAGCTGACATGCCATCCCGCACGACCCTTCAAAAAGGCTTGTCTTACAGACGTCAGCCACACCAGTGCCGTTCCTAAATATAACCACCCCTAATACTCGAGGTGTGAAACTTTGAAACCCCCGCATGCAAGCGAGGTCAAGGTGAGAAATATAAATGAGGTTAATTAATTGACCTGAGACCGTAGATCGAGAGTCGAACACGTGTGTCTGAAAAAAGAGTGTCTGAAAAAAAGAGAAACCGTCGATTGGGTTGTTCGGTGCGTTGATTAGGTGAACAAACTCTTGGTATCGTCTTACTCGGTGTTCGAGCCTTTTGGTGGGTGTGTCTATGGGCTGCTCTAGACGATTACAAGGAAGCCACTTTTACATCAACTAAGTTTGTTAAGAAATGGGGTGGCGTTAGAGGAGATAGGTCGGTAAATACGTCTAAAAAAGCGTCCGATTATTCATTGTGACTGCTAAATCGAATATATCGCGTCCCCTCTATTGAATGGCACCACTCTCATGTCTCTGGGACCCCTGGAACCCCGAAAACTAACCCCCAGGTTGGTTTTTTGTCCAAGTAATCTTCAACTAAATGGCAAAAATACACGTCGACCTGGAAGAGTAATCGGAAGAGATCAATCGAAAATAAATCTCTAGAAATGGCAAAACCGACATGCAACGGCTCTCATTGCTCTCTAAGACTCATACAAATCGCTTTCTACGCCTCCATCTCTCTATCTTGCTTCATATCACACTACAACCAACAGCTGATACATGTATGTACGGATACTGTACACGTGTACTTTCACAAATGGCACTTTTTCGTCTTTATTTTGGGGCTAGCAAACATCCTTGATACTTGTAATATATATATAACCCCTCCCCAACCCGTCAAACCTGTTATCTCCCATCACTGTAGCTCGTATCGAAACTCTCATTAGGGGATGATTTTTCTGGCAGCTGAGACGCATGGCAAACATGTTTTCCACCCTCGTGCAGCCGCAGGTGGATCATCTTCACCAGCCATGGGGTTTCTGGGGGTACGTCAGCCGTCGTCGCAGACGTCTCGTCTCAAGCATCCCAATGTCAACGCCCTGAAGCGCCGCAAGCGATATGGCGTCTTCAGCGAGACGGAAACCAGCAAGCGTCAGAAGCCGAACCACGTGCCGTTTTTGGACGGTCTTCCTCTGGAGATTCTGGAGCAGATTTTCGTCGAGTCTGCGAACCCCGACTTTGTGCTCACCAACAAGACCATTTTCGCAGAGCTCAACTCCACCTGTACGTTTTTGCGATCGAAAATGGTCCTCAACTGGGCGGACGAGAAGGAGGTGGAAAGAGAAAGCACCACAACTGCCGAACCAGAGCAGCAGGAACAAAACCAGGAGCAACAGCCTGAAATGACACAGGAGCAGATCGACCAGGATATCCAGAACCACATCCACCATCCCCAGACGTTCCATATAGACGACATGGTGGTGGATCAGCCGGAGGACACTCCTGAACTGCAAAACAACACCGATGGAGCCATGGACGACGACTCCGTCAAACTGGTTCTGCCGGTGGAGTATCTCAGGTGGAAATTTGTCACGGTGGACTTGCTCGAAAACCTGGGCATCGAAATCTCAGGCAAAACCATCCCAGACGAATACGCAGCTATAGGCGCCTCCCAGCGACAGAAGGATCTGCTTCCGCTGCTGAAAAGAAGCGGTCTGGCCTTCCAAAGGCTGCCACAGGTGCTCTCCAGGGCAGCTCCAGACGCGGACCATTTCAAGTACCTTGTGAAACTCGATTTTGGACCTCCTACCATCACCTGTCTTGTTGCTGCTCTGAGACACACCAGTGGCGAGGCTCTGTTGAAAGACAGAAACAACATGAACCTGCTGCCCAACTGGCTCATTCGATCGGGCTACTACGTCGACAAGCTGTCCAGCGACGAGCTGTGGAGTTTCCTGGTGGCGTATCCGGATCGAAACCTGGTCCGGTACTTTCTGCAGATGGGCGTGGTTCCCAGCGAGCGATTGTTGCATCAGATTCCTGCTTTGTAGGATCGAAATGAGTTCACGATGTTCAAAGGTTGAAGGAGGTATGATGGCTTCAGAAAAAGGACGAAAAGGAGGACATAAAGGAGGACATAAAAGACCTGAGTGAAGTTCAGTTCAAAGGACGACCAAAAGATAAGGAGGATTATTTATTAATGCATTTAGAATGACAATTGTGTAAGGAATACGGTTGGTGCTCTAGTAGATGAAGTAGGACTTCTGGTTGCTGATAACACAGACTACAAGTAGGCCTACCAGTACCTGGTATAAGTACTCAAAATCATTCAATCATACACTCAAAGTAATGTCTTAAACGAGCTGATTACATTGGTGCTACTCTCAGACCTATAGCAACAGTATTACTCGAGATGGAGCAAAAAATGCTTCTCGTTCAATCTTGAACTCACCCATAAAAACCACACAGGTCTCACTCGTTCCTGACGTTCCTGATACATCCCTTTGTCTTCTTTGTCCGGTAGTGGACATTTATCATCTGTCACGAGCGCTATTATCTTAGCGCCATTGAAACTTAACCATAAGGTGAGGTTGGCGTTTGGTACGGTACGACTAGTCGTACGAGTACAAGCCATCTCTTGTCTTGTAGTCAGTCACCTACAATCACCACTTCTGATTATTGACTCTATATTTTAATCTCATGCATATAAATAAATACGTCTGTCAGACTGGGTCTGCAGACTCTGATAGTGACGTCAAACCCTCTGACGCCCAATGTCGCCCTCCAGGTAGTAGTCCTCGTCCGAGCCCCGCTCGTAGTCAATGTCCGTCTCGTCCTCCTCCGTCACCTCTTTGGAGTGCATGGAGGGGCCCTTCGATAGCCGTTGGGGATGCTTAGTGTTGTTGTTTCTGTGGTTATTGTGGTCCTGCTGTTCGGAAATACGGCGCAGTTCTCTCGAGACCCGGGGATTGGTCATTTGACGAGACAGTTCGAACGACTGGCGACTGTCAAACGGTTCTCCCGTGTCTGGAGACTCGCCCACCACCTCGTCGTAGACCGGAGGCGTGCTCTGCCGTATTTCCGGCGATGAAGACGACTCGTGGCCGTCGTAGAGCGGCAGCGGCTCGTCTCTGTCCTCCTCGTTTTGTTCTCTCGACGGTTGTCTGCGCTGTCTGTGTCTGAACGAGAACGCCGAGTACCAGATGTCCTGGCTGGGCTCGGTCATGTTTTGCGAGCCGAGGTCCATTCGCAGCGCCTGGTTGCGCAGCGACGCTCTTCGCAGCCTTCGTTCGTTGGCTCTTCGGCGTCGCACACATGCAAAAATGACGATGCACACGAGCGCCAGGGGCAGCAGCAGAAAGAAGAGCCACAGATACTTGAGGTTGCGGGACGAGCCGGAGTCTGAGTCGCCGTCGTCGGACCACGAGTCCACGTCTCCGTCGTTGTCGGGGTCGGTTCCCGTCACGTTGGTGCCTGGAAGCTTGACCACCACCATGGTGGAATTGTCCTGTTTGCCTTCCTTGCCCTCCTTTTTGTGTTCGTCCGCAGACACGTTGGCGCGCACGACCGTGGCCAGCGCCGAGTAGTTGAAGACCGTGGTGAACGTGGTTTTATCCAGCGAAACCGTGTATGTCTGGATAGGTGGGTGAGTCCAGTGGGTACTTGTGCTCAACGAGCTTTGCGTCCTGTGACTGTTGGGTGGGGTGGACGAGGCACACGCCAGCGTTGCCACCGCAGCCAGCGCTAGCACTGCTCTCATTGTCGGCCGGCGGAGTGCAATGAGATGGAGACCTGAGGTTTTCGAGTACCGAGTAGTTGAGCAAGGAGGCAATGTTAAGGTTGGTGTTGAAGGGAGTGTGAGTATAATGTGGAGTAGATTTGTCTGTCCTAAAGTAGAGCTGTGCGCTATGTTGAAATTATGTTCAGCCGGGTGAGGGGGGCCATTTCGTTTCTGTTCGCAAGCTTATATAAGACACATTATTCCGCTCAGTCTTCGCCTGGTAGACATTTTCCGTCATCCGACATCCAAACTCAAACGTCGATAATAGTGGAGCTATGCACAAGCCACCTGTCAGGGTGCATACTCCGACGGTGCCTCCGAGGTGCCAAGTAGTTGGGGAAAGAGCAAATGTGGACAAAGGGGGTCTTCAGTACGGATATCATTGTTGTGCAGGCTGCTGTCTACGTCGGTCTGGTTCGAACCCACGGCAAGTAGTTGTACTGTCTCTGGAAGGTGAGAAAAACTCCCAAGAATTCTCGGATAACTTTGCCTCGACTGGACCGGTTTATGCGGCAATATCTGCACGTGGAGTGAGAATGAGAAGGGTGGTGGGGTGTGGAATAAAAGTAACGGAATATGTGGTGCCTGAGAGCAGTGATTTGATAGCTTTGAGCGTATTTGAAGGCACTCATTACTATTCTGTCTTCTTCCTTGTTCTATTGTAATGTCTCCACACCGTTCGTAAACCAGGCAAGCTAAAAATAATGACCATCTCTGAATCTATACGATTATCAGATGGGTGGGTGGGTCTGTGATCTGTCGTTGTTTCAGATTGGAACAAGTAGTCCAATAGTATTTTAATGAGATTTGGTAACACTATCAGTACAGTGCGAGTACCGCTACCGGTACAATACAAGAAATTACTGTATCGTACTTTGTACTTGCAATTCAGTTTTATGATCTCTCGTAAGTCATTATTTGGCGATAATTTCTGAAAATCGCGAAAAATATTACTGCACGTTCTAGTGGTCTAGAGGTACAGTACAAGTACAAGTAGACATGATGGAATCAATGAAATGGAAACCCAACCACTGGCACATCTCCAATAACCTGTTCCATGTGGAATTGATGCCACTTGCTACTGTCTCAGTTGATCGAATAGTGACAGAGAACCTCATACAAGTCCATACTCAATCACGTATGATACGCATTCTACAAGTGAGACAGTGATAGTGTAGGTTGATTTAGCTTGGGTGCGTAGCCCTACAGTAGTTCCTCATTCTCCACTAGCTGAACCCTGGTTAATTCAGTTCATCCACATTTTAGTTGAAGGTTGATGATGGATACGGTACTTGTAGTTGGAATTGTACTTGAACTATTAAGTATCTTACTCTCTAACCTCACTATGTCCCAACTATGACATCTCTACTCCAACTAATCAGAACTCAATGCAAGGCACCCTAATAAAGTTACAGTACCAAACATCTCCAGACGAAGTTCTCAAGCCATCAAGCATCAATCATCATACCGCTTACAAACACTTTCATACCCAATTATACCCTATCTTCCCCATCTATACCATGTCTAGCCCGCTGGAAAACCTCAAGCTGGGAAAACAGAGATCCGAGTATTCCCAGCTCGAAACACAGCTTGAAGCCCTGCAAAAAGAGCCGCCAACAGCTCGAACGACCCCGAATTACCTCAATGTGAACTTCTACAAGCTGGGAATCGCTTTGTGCTACTTCAACGGAGTTCTGGATTCGGTGGAGTACTTCAACAAACCGTCGGGTAAGTTTTCGCAGTGTGCTCCAGGACTATATCCTTCGTGGTTCCCAGACCCCAATGATTCGGGGAAAGATCTGGTGGTCAAGTTCGGAGAACCGCTGCAGAAAGGAGGAGGCACGAAAAAGGAGGCCATTGACATCTGGCTGAGATGGAAGAACTTCCAGGTGGAAATGCCGACGAAAAACTGGGACGAGGCAAAAGACGTGGTCTGGTGCCAACTGGTGGTGTTTCAGGAGTGACCTCTATGGAGGAGACTTGAGGTCTTTGAATGGGTGTCATTTGAGGAGAATGTTGTACTTATAAGAGTTATTGGAGCTGATAGCCTGAGGACAAGAGAAACGACCTAGAATGAATGAATTTTATGAAAACCTGTTAGGCTGAACTAATGGCAGGTATTTAGTACCGGTACAGTACCAGTAGGTCGACTCACGGGATAATTTGCATACTTAGCTACCGTACGGTATGATTCATTTTTATCTTTTTTTCTAATTTTCAAAAAAGGAGAGTTGTAGATATGTATCAAAGAAAGGGAATGAAAGGAAGTAACGAGAGTAGGGTGAAAGCAACTGATTTGTGGAATCTTTATGGGTACAACAGTATCAGTCTGATCTTTTTGTATTTGTTTTTTTGTTTTTTTAGTGATAACCGGCTAAATTAGTTTGCTGTGAATCACAGTCTTCATATGTCAGTCTCGCAGTTATATCTGTACAATTTTTGACGACCAATCTTCTTTTTCAAAGGAATTGCCGTGGATCTTCGTTTTTTTCTTCTTTTTTCCGGTTTTTCTTCTTTTTTTCCGTTGCTGACTAAGCACATCTCCGACCCTGACGTTCCATGTTTCCCCGATTTTCACCGCCTGGCTAGCTCAATCGGTAGAGCGTGAGACTCTTATTCGAGATCATCTCAAGGCTGTGGGTTCAAGCCCCACGTCGGGCTGAGAGTCGACAAGACTATCTTTTTTGCCGTTCTTGTGACATTCTTTCATCTGATTCTTGCATCTGTAATGATTCCCACCTTTTGACATCCCGGTTGTACTTGTACTTGGTAAAAGATACTGGCACGGTGAATCGAGTATAACTGACACAATCCCCGTCTACCTCAAGTTGATCCTTCTGCTTTTTATTGTCTTCTGCTCTCTCTACTTCCTCTATCATGTCTTCAAAGATATACTATACTCCTTAACAAGCAGTCGGAATGTCTTCAACTAAAAGTCCCGATTTACTTGAAGATTAGAAAGGGAAAAAGATTCCCTCTAGAGCCCATACCAAGAGCTGTAAGGTCCATAAAACGACGATGGCTGCTTGTCTCGACCTAAATATCATTCAAGCTAGTCCACTCACGTGCTGGACCCTTTTATCGTTGTTGGTGAATCTACAAGTAGCTAATAGCATACATATACTTGTACAGTAGCTACTTATACAAGTATACAAGTACGAGTACAAGTACAAGTACAACGAATCAGATTGACGAAACAAGGACAGATCAAATGACTGTACAAGTACTGTACTTGTACTCGTATTTCTACATCTGATAAAGACAAATTTCAACTCCTTAACGACACAGCATTCTCATACCACCTATCACAGCTAGCACCATACTAGCGCGACGCGTTGACTCAGATCACTAGCTCGACAGGGGTTGCTAGTGCGAGGATTTTGAATCGGTGACGTCTGTGTGATATTTCGGTCACGTGACGTCAAGCGGTCTTCAGCCTCAAAATCTATTTTTTTATATAAGAGGATCTTCATTTCCCCACTCATCTCAACTCTATGTTTCTTGTCAAGCTACAACACACTTTACCTCACTCCCCACACAACTGACATACGTGTGGCATGCTGGCAAAAACGCTAATTGACGCACCATATGAACAGGCCTAGTCTTGTACTTCTACGGTACATATACCATTCAGGTGACCTTCATCTTCTGTTCAAGTGATCTGCCATCTCCACCTCTCGATCACGATGAAACTCCTGAGCATTGCATCGGCCGTTTGTGTGGCCACGTCTGTTTTCGCAGCAGACTCCAACATCGAGTTTCTGCTGGCCAAGTTTTTGGGGCTCGACAATATGGTCCCCAAAAACTGCCATGCGGTGCCCGGCAACGTGAAATTTCTTGTCTGCGAGCGTCCCGAGCCCCAGGCCATCAATATCACCGCTTTGGACGCTTCCAGTTACCCCCTTCCAGCAGGCCAGGATGTCGAGTTTGAAGTGGTGGGCAAAGTGAACCATATTGTCCAGGAGGGCGCCTATTTGAACGTGACTGTGTACGCTGGCTTCCGAGAGGTGCACAAGGGCATCCATCCTTTGTGCGATCTGATGAAACAGCACAAAATCGGCCGCGGATGTCCCCTGAAACCCACCAAGAAAGATATCCGGTTCAAGCGGACGGTCAGTATTCCCGATTGGATTCCCTCGGCCCGGTACTTTGTGCTCGCCACTATTTATAACCCGGACGAGTCGGTGGTGATCTCGTTCAGTGGCCAGTATGATGTTAAGGGCACTCCTGAGACGGACGCTCGGGCGCAAAAGGAGAGAGCAGAGGAAGACGAGAGAAAGAGACTTGAGAGGGAGGCTAAGCAGGAGGAGGCCAGGGATGAGGCTAAGGGTGAGGAGGTTAAGGGTGAGGAGGCTAAGGATGACAAGTCTGAGTCCAAGGATGATGCTCCAGAGTCTGCCCCCTCAGATGCTCCAGAATCTGAACCGTACACTGTCAAAGTCGACGATGATCACGTGGAAGTCAAGGGTGAGCACGCCGAGCAGCTGCTTGATCTGGCCGAGGAGGTTGCTGGACTGGCTGAGTCTCTGGTGAGCGAGCAGGAGCACGAGACTGATGCTAAGGAAGGAGCTGAAGCGGCTGAGACTGAAGCTCCTGTCCGAGATGAGCTGTAAGTGAGGTGAAGAGGAAAAACATGTAAATTATTTCTTAATGGATAAGTTATTGGCAGGAGTTGGGGAACGAGCTCTCTCTGTAAGCTGAGGTGTGACTATTAACAAGCTGGAGTGATAATGAGCTCGTTCTCAGGAGCTCATGCTATAGACTGAAGTGAGTCTTTTGAAACACCTACGTACAAAAGTACGGAGTACTTGTACATACTCTATGGGATCAGCATACAAGTACAATTCATTACAAGTACTTGTGCTTCATATCAAAACTCCTGAGGAACCGCTCGTAAATGTTCCTGTCTTGTCCCCCGTGGCTCCATTAACCCCTTTCTTGTCCATTCCTGCCTAATTGGGCAACCCGTGTCTCGAACCTCACCTCCATCGCCAGTCTCTGTACCATGTACTTGGTGAGCTATGCATTGGTGCTCTTGAAATGAAACTGCAGGAATGAGCGGATTAGGAGGCGTGTGCTCTGACTTGAGATCTCTTACCGCGCTGACTATTTGCTCAACTTCAAACACTGTGACGCTACGAAGAGTTGTGACCTTTTGACAAGACAAAGATGAACTACGATATAACCACCTCCTATAATTCATGGTCTGAGTGTTTCACCCGTGTTAGACAGCTATCGAGTCTGCTTCCTAATACGGGCTATACGTCTCTCTTCTGGGTAACCGCAGGGTGCACTCTGAGTTGGCGACATATCACTTATTGACTCTTTTTACGAGAGGAAGAGGTGAGAGCTTGAAGAGATGTTATCTAAGAAGGAGAACGTAAAGAGGTAAGGGGAACTTGATACTAAAAACTTGGTACTGTTTCAAGTTAGTAGAGACTGCTAGTATTTTCTCCCCCTCCACCTGTCCATCTCCTAACATCTTCTCCCTCCTCTTTATCAATCTCGCCAAGTGTCTCACGGCAGTAACGGCATCTCAGTTACAGGTCTCGCAGCACCAGCGGCTACAGGCATTTAAAACACCCCTTGGCACACATTCTCAACAGTTTAAAAAGCAATACTGAGACATGAAAGCACGCGGGATAGCGATGGAGACAGGAGGATGTAGTGTTCAGCTGGTCTGATACCATGGTTCGAAACTTCGAAACATACACTTTAGAGAATTGCCCGAAAGAGAATATACCACCGAAAGTTCTGACAGCAGCCCAATACCCTCAATATTGTCTACCCCACTGATCGACACGCTCAATAACGTTTATCCGTCCCGTCTCACACTCCGGGAATGCATAAACATGAAACACTAGGCGGGAAAAAGCAAATGCCGTGTCCGAAGTGGTAAAAGTGATTTTTTGGTGGAATAAATCAATACCAACGGATTATCACCCAAATCATCACTAAGATCAACTCTTGGCACGTACTTCTCCACTGACAGCAGCTCATCGGGCTAATGCATTCCTAGCGAGGTTTCATAACTGCAGGGGTAATGCATCTCCATCAGGGACGGTTAGAGGAGGAAAAAAGGTAGCTAAGTTACACGCCGTACTCAATTGGTGTGAGAGGGTGGTTCTCAAGTTTCTGGGCGTTTCTGGACTTGTCTGAACGTGTCTGAACGTTTCTGAACGTTTCTGAGCTTTCTCAGCGTTTTTGACCTTTTCTGACCGTTTTTGAACGCTTCTAACCGTCCATGTTCGAGCACAAGTGTTTCAAGTTTCTGTATCCACTCTAGTCTCACTTCTATAACACTCCCGCAACACTCCCGTGCCCCTGGCTTGGCAGGCACACGTTCTTTCATGTCTCATCTCAGGCACAATGCATGAGGTACCTACTCTGAGGTACAGTACTCTGAGGTACAGTACTCTGAGCATAAGCCAGTATGAGGGAGCCGTGCGGTAGCTGGCAATATATAAACCCGTCCTGATTCCCTCTCAATGGAGCAGTAACAGCACCAACACTTCCACCCACCCCAGTCTCTCCTTATCATGAAGCCGTCTGTCATTCTTTCTCTCGCCATTGCCTGTATGGCTGCTCCCATGGCTCCCCAGGGCGCCTACAAGGACGCTCTGGACATCATCAACGGCCAGTCGGCCAAGTTCAACGACGCCGGCCTGCGAAAGCGTCACGGCCAGGAGCCCGACGCCTTCAACATTGTCTTCAAGGACGGCGTTTCCATCGACGACATCTCCGAACACCTCAAGCTGCTGGACGGCCTGATCAACAAGGACTCTCTCAACGGCATCAAGACCGCCTTTGACCTGCCCTCTCAGAAGGACGGCTCCGGTCTCATGGGCTACACCGGCCACTTTGACAAGGACATTCTTAAGGCGCTGGCCAACTACTCCGACCTGGTCACCGTGGAGCAGGACCGAGTCCAGCAGCTGCCCACCTTCCAGAGCTTCAAGCCCGCCCAGGACGTGTACCAGGGCACTCCTGCGCCCTACCAGGGCATGGTCAACGACTTTTTCAAGTGGTGGCGAGGACCCCAGGACAACAACGGCCAGGGTCAGCCTGAGGACCAGGGACAGCCCATGAACCCCAGCCCTCAGTTCCCTCCTAACCAGACTACCCCTGGAACTCAGCCTGGACAGCCTGATCCCAACCAGCCCGATCTGCCTTCCCCCACCAAGCCTTCTCCTGGCGATTCTTCAACTGCCCCCTCAACTGCTCCCTCAACTGCTCCTTCTCTGGCTCCTCCTTCCAACGGCTCTACCGGCACGTTTGAGGAAGTTCCCACCAAGAACTGGGGTCTGTTCCGAGTGTCGCACAAGCAGAACTCGCAGAGCCAGGACCAGTACGCCATGAACAAGGACACCCACAACCCCACCGTGGCCTACGTGGTTGACTCCGGAATCCGAACCTCCCACAAGATGTTTGAGGGCCGAGCGTCCTGGGGAGCCAACTTTGCCGATGACGAGAACGTCGACCATGCTGGCCATGGCACCCATGTTGCTGGCACCATTGGAGGAGCCGGCTACGGACTGTCGCCCTCCACCAAGCTCATTGCCGTCAAGGTCTTCCACGAAATGCATGGCTCGTCGTCGCAGATCATGCAGGGCTTCTCGTGGGCCATCGACGACTTCGTCAAGAACAAGGACAAGTACCCCCGAGCGGTGATCAACTTTTCGGGCGGAGGCGACATCTCCGACGGAGAAGAGTCGCTGCTCCGAAAGGCTGTCGAGAAGGGCATGGTGGTCGCTGTTGCTGCTGGTAACGACAACACCGACGCCTGCTCCGTTTCTCCCGGCCGAATCGGAGGCCAGACCGCCGGCTTCCTCACCGTGGCCGCCTCTTCCAGCGACGACTCGCTCGCCATCTGGGACCCCTCCCAGAACAAGGCATCCAACTACGGCTCGTGTGTTGACGTCATTGCCCCCGGCACCGACATTCTCTCCGCCGACTACCAGTCCGACGACGGTATCCTCGCCAACTCGGGCACGTCCATGGCCACCCCCCACGTGGCCGGACTTGCTGCCCAGCTGATGGCCACCTCGTCCGAGCTCCTGTCTCCCGCCCAGATCGAAGACAAGCTCATCAACGCCAACCCCGGCAAAATCTCCGGTAACCTCAACGGTACCCCCAACAAGCTGGCCTACAACGGCTCCGGCAAATAAGCTTGTGGATTCATATAACTGGTATAACTAAGAAACAATAACTCTCACTTGTATTTGTAGTGGTAGCTACACGCACTGTAGTACAGTACCATATGGTATCATTGTACGAAAGGTGCTAAGAGTGTAGCGGCATAAAACATCTGACCAGCTCAAAGATGAAGTACCAGAAGCATTTGAACTGGTGCTAAGATGTTTATAGACTGTCTTGTTCAATAACTAAAGTAACTCTCAACAACTTGTACTGTAGTTCTGGCACTATGTGGTATCATGGTACAAGTAAGTAGAGTAGCTTGAACCAATAGGAAACATCTGACCAGCTCAAAGATGAAGTACTTGTACTGTATCCGTACCAGAAGCAGCTTTTGAACTGGTAGACTCCACACAAGTGCTCGAATTCTGTCCTATAGCACTTGTGTGGGACCTACTAAGGTGTTATAGACTGTCTTTTTCCATGGCTAGACATTGTCAGTCTGTAGGGTATCACTTGAGGGTCGTTTTTGTATCACTTGAGAGTCGTTTTTGTGGTATAATCAGGTATCCCGTGTGATTGATAGAGTGTTGAAAGCCCACGTTCCTATTCTTTCCTTTCATCCTGATATCCTGATACTGTATCTTGTGTCTCATCATCGCCATGTTTTAGACTCACACAATTGAACAGAGAAAGAGCTTGAACTCCCAACGGAGCATAAAAATACATCCTCATGACCCTACAGAAAAAAAAGACATCTAATTAGACAAAAAGAATGGTCCCTAGCAGGATCGAACTGCTGATCTTCGCGTTGCAAAGAGGCTAATTTCTTATTAGCACGACGCCTTAACCAACTGGGCCAAGGGACCAATTTTTTCGCTGTTCTGAAAAAGCGATGAAACAATATAACCTGCAGTTTTGCAAAAATCGCCGAATTCTGCTCCAATAGAGACAAAAGTAACATAAACTTGTTTTTACGGTCTTTAGAATGCCGGAGACAAGATTTCATTAGAATCTATGGCTTGGTGCTGCATCAGCGAGGTGTTGAAGTGGGAGAAAAAGTGGGGTCCCAGTGGGTTCTGCTATAACTTGATGAATATGCGTGTAAAAACAAAAGGGGAAGTTCTAAAGGATGTAGAACATATCAGGAATGCAGTATATCTGACGTCTTTTGACCAATGACCTTTTTCTCACCTAGAAAAAGTGGTATCCACTTTCTGATATGTACTTATGTAATCTGCCATAAAGAAATCACTGAATATTGGTGTTACGAGGTGGATAATAGGGCATTTATGAGGCTAATTTATGTTTCTTTACTGAGAAATAGTGCCTTAATTGGCTCTGTTGTACATATAGAAGAAATTATTACTATTCTTACCATGCTGCTGTGTGAAAAGCAAATCCTTGCAACATGGTGAATATTTACGATAATAGCACGGGAACTTGACTATACGGTTTATTTAACCATTCCTTGCTAGATGTAGCTTTTCTATGTGGTTTTGCCTGAGCTTTGTCTACCAGTACTTGTAGCTAAGTAATACTCGTAAAAGACTGATACGGCTTAAAACGACGAATATCTATGGGAAAACCACGGGGACTTCACTGAACTACTCCTTGTGATCTAACTAATTCACTGATTGTCCAGCTTATCGCCCAGCTTGTCTTTCACTACAACTATGGCTTTCTACATCCCACTTGGAACGATACAACATTACAATGCAACATTACAATGCAACATTACAATAAAATATCCCAAGAATTAATTAACCATTTAGATGAGCATGGCGGCGGCGGCAACAACACCGGCGGCGGCAGCAGAGACACCGAGAGCAGCAGCTCCGTTGGCCTGGGCGGGGGGAGCAGAGGGGGGAGCCTGGATCTGGCCATCACCGATCTGGGTGACGACGGCAGTGGCGTTGTCGGCGGCAACGAGGCCAACGGCGGCGGCGAGGAGGACGATGGAGAACTGCATTGTGAGTTTGGGGGGTTGAACGAGTGTAGAGAGTCGGAGAAAGGTGATCTGAGATGGGGACTGAAGAGAAGCAGCAGTGGGGGCTTATATAGACATTATGTGGGCTCCAGATAAGAGTTGCGGGTCTGTTGCGTATCGGCCGCGACTTTTTGGTGTTTACTCGTGCGAAAACCGCCGTTATCTAGGTTCACATTCTTTCAATGCAACCACGGACGGCTGTCTTGTGAGTTTGTCAAGTAAAGGTGACTGTACTACGAATGCCTGGAGAGCTGTTACTTGTTGAGATTCAGGGCTGTATTGGTTGCTGTCTCAAGCCCAAGTTGCACTATTTCTGACACTTGTTTAGTGCACTTCAAAATACCAGCCAAGGTCTGTTCCTGTTGTGATCGACAGGAATGAACTGTACTGCCGTTTGTCTTTAATACAGGTACCCACTATCGTCGTGAGTCACTTGCAGGGGTTGTGGGAGTACAAGTAGTTCATTACAATAAATACCATCTTTCCATTACCAGAAATCTGTTTTACTTGTACAACTCTTTTGTGCAGTTTATACTGTTCCCCTTACTAATCTTGTATCCGTACCTACATCAATAAAAAAAAACTATCAACTGATATCGATGCAAACCTTGGAGCTCGTATTATCGGTTTGGAATGTGGCTTGAGCTTGGTCACGGGCCCACCATCAAAACATGGCTATCATGCTGTATGTACACAGTTGGAAAATATTTCACGTCGATCTTAGCTAATCACTTGTGCTGTGATAGGTGCTAAGGTATAATAACGAGTCTGCATTCCCGATGGCGCTAAAATAATTAGTGCTGAAGAGCTTGAGACATGTCGTTGGTGCCGGTAGGGTAGGCAAAAAAATGTTCCACTTTTACAGCGATTAGATTGACCTCGAAACGTGGGGCCAAAAAAGAGGACGACAGGACTCGAACCCGCAGCCTTTGGAGGACGTCGTTCAGAAGAACCGAAATCCAATGCGCTACCATTACGCCACGTCCTCGTGAATTTTAATTCTGAACCCTATTTGTTCAATATAAATGAAAAGATGATTTTTGAAACCGGCGAATTTTGAGGTTTGGAGGCAATGGTGAGAATCTCTGCGATCGAAGCTATCAGTCTATGTATTTTTTTTTGTTCTTACTATCCTGTAGCCCTCTCTGTGACACATTCATTCTGATCTCCTACAGAAGGTAAAGTTTGGACTTGGATTTCAGACTTGTATATATCTATTGTAGGGGGTACTTGTACAAGTAATGGCTCTGTAAGGTATCTGTGCATGTATGAGTACTTGTATGATATTGCCACTTCCGACCACTTTTCGTGTGTTTTTCGGCAACCGTAGTTTAGTTACTCTTGTTTCATCCTAACTAGATTGTAGCACTTGATCTGGTTGAGTATATCACCAAGTGCGATGCTTACGTAATCCAACTTCACCACCCCAAAACACACATGCCAACAACACTTTACGACACAGCCCACATCCCTACAAGTACTCGTACCCTTGTACCCAGTTATTCCCTCATTTCTCTATTATCTATTTTTACATACCCCCACCCTTGACGATGGGGTGCAGATGAGACGTGGGGGCTGTATGGGCCGATGTGGACGCGTGCTGTATCCATTAACGAGTAATTTGCCACCCTGCAACGTCGTACACACCGTGTTTCTTCGATGAGGTGCATTGCTACAAGTACATTGCTATTCATCGAATGCTACAGTGCGGGAAGTTCTGGGGCATTGTATTTTTAGACTTGAAGGATCATACGGAAAAAAAGAGAAAAAGAAAGAAGAGATACAAATACAAACAAGAAGTTGTAGGAACAGGGCACACAAATGCCGCATACAAGAGTGGGCTACAAGTACCAAGTACAACTACTTCTCTGACCCTGCTATTTGTATGGTTGACTAATGTCACATTGAGGGATCACTCTATGCATAGAACTCGAGGCAACCACATTTTAGCGTCTTCGTTAGTCTTCATTCTAAGACGCCAATATTCTCATTGTCTTCCTCGTCGCGTTCATTAACTAGAAGTATCGCTTTTCTGTTTCTGTATTTTCTGTATTCTCTATATTCTTCCGCATTTATTGCACCTCCTTCTCTTCCATTACTCCTTCCCAATGAATTCCTTACCCCTATTTTCCTCATTTATCTCATAGCCCCTAATTATGACACGCCAACGCGACACGCAACCTTATCACAATTAAGGTTCACCTCATCAGAGTGCCGATATTCGGTGTCCAGACCCTGAAAAGCACATATTCGCCGCCTTCGTGGCCAAGTGGTAAGGCGCAGCACTAGTAATGCTGAGATCATCAGTTCAAATCTGGTCGAAGGCAGGAACACGTGAGTCAACTCGTGGTTTTTTTTCAACAAACATACAACTGGAGACATCAAATGGAGACATAAAACTATTACAAGTACAAGTAAAACAAATGAAGACATAGTAGAAGTACGAATATACTTACAACAGGCTTGACCATGTGTTAATTAGTGCAAGTTTTCTTGTATCGTACCATTTTTACTCTCCTGAATACTCTTCCGATCTTACACAACTCATAGCTGCACCATTCTCCTAAACCATGAACTCCTCCAAAAAGCGACATTTGATGAAAGACTCGATACCCTGACTAACCCTCCACCACCACAGCCACTTACTAAGCAAACCCAACGTCTCATAAAGTTGGTTTTCAGGCAATTAATTCGAAGCGTTATAAGCCCAATAATGCTGAACATCAGATACAACTTTTCTGACAATTCGGGAAGGTTATTTATTTCGGGAAGCTTATTTGGGGAATATTAAGCTTTTGAGAAGAATGTTACTCTTTCCAGGACGAGGAGCGAAGATGGAGAATTTCAGAGGACTTTTTACAAACAAAACAGTCATTTTTGAGCCGTACGTGTGATTCCAGCTGTTTAGCTACATTTTTGAAGATTTTGTGGAGCTTCATATTTCAGTGAGTTCCAAATCACTTCTGTGTCAGATAGCTTAACCTTAAACGGAAGATTACATAATCATAATATGACTAATCATAACATGACTAATCATAACATGACTAATCATAACATGACTAATCATAACAAGAGTAAGATGTTACGTAATCAATCTCAACGCTTCAGGGTTCCGGCTTCTTAACCGAATGGGAAACATCTCGTCTAAATCGGCATCACGTACCTGTACGAGGCATGTCGGTCTGAAAGGCCACGATTTCGACTCCCGCTAGGAACAGTGTGCACACACTACGAGAAACAACCGTGCACGCACCGTCGTAATTACAAGAACTACGCGCAGGGAGTGACTTCCTTCCATACCCAACCTGCGCCTTCGGTAACTGTGGAACCGGTTCTCCGCCCCACCGGCCTTTCACAACGAGAAATGTTGGAGGAGGTTAGGTGACTGGGGTAAGACCACCCCCAAAGAGGGGGGCTGTTCGTTTGGGGTTATTTGGGGACTTTAACTAGTTCACTACCCTCATCCTGAGAACGTACATTCGGGGCAGCGGCCCTTTCCTTTCCAGCGACACACACGAGTATAATAATCATGTTGGCGATCCCGGCGCAAAGACACCGGTAGCCTTCTTGCGAACTAACAGTCGCTGCCGTACTGAGGTTAAATAGACTGTAATTTAATAAATGATTTTTTAAAAAAAAAAAAAAAAAAAATCTCAACGCTTCATTCCCTAAGTCGACATACACACACACACACACACACACACGCACCGTTTAGTCGTCTACACGAGTTCTTTGATACATCCGATTACATAAGCAAACCACATGACACGCTTACATAAGCCAATGTGAGGCTGTTAACATTCTCAGAGAGCATGGGACGATATCTAGAGGTACGAGTACTCGTACTCCAATGGCACAATCAATCATCGGTATTCTTGTAGAGCCCTTCCTGAGCCTTACAGAGCCCTACACTCACCTTGAACAGTACTCCTTATACAGAGAAGTCATGACACCCCCCTCATTCCGACACTCTACCCTTGGCTAACGTTCAACCTATTCTGGCAGCCCTATTCTGGCAGCCGTGTCCTATGACCTGGGTAATCCAGCCCATCCCAGGCCCTGCATTCCCACAGTGCCATCGCGGGCTGAAACACATCAAGGTTGAGATTGTGAGACAGTGACAAGTACGAGTACTTGTACGAAGTACTTGTATCCGTATCTGTAACAAGTATACTGGTACAGTATTCGTACGGTAGCCATAGATTGACGTCTCAAGTGCTACCCCTTACTAATGGAACAAGTAACAGTGATTTCCAGGGTCCTGGAACATCGCTTGAAGCTTTAGATGTGATTGTCATGAAAAACATGTCACACTATGATATGAGAAGACAATCATAACAGTGGAACGCACCACCCAAAAGTACCAACCCTGACTAACCCTGACTAACCCTGAAACCTGACTAACCCTGAACCCTGACTAATCCTGAACCTGACTACTCGCTACGCTCATAGTCAGTATCGCGTCACGAACACGTCTGCCTCTGCACAGGGGTCTAATACCTGGGTTTTGGTTGGAGACGTTGACAAAGGGAGGAATGCAGTGCGTGCTAAAGTGCGATTAGTGTGGTTTAGGAACGGTGGAGTCTAAAATACGCGAGCTGAAACAGGCTTAACCAGCAGACAAGGAAGATGTGAGATTAGCGACTTGGCCAAGAAAGAAATGGAAGGAAAAAAGGGGCTCCCTTGTTTGACGAGATCTCGATCGATGAATGTGGGCGCGTGTAGGGAGAAGGGAGAAGGGAGAAGGGTGAGAAGGGTGAGAAGGGTGAGGAGGGCGATCAGGGTCTTGGAATGAATTTGGAGTGACCAACTAGAGATTGGGATAAAATACAGGTTTAAGTGTTGGGTGGAAACATCAACTAGCTCTATTCTAAATAGTAATACCCCCCCTTTAGAATACTAGCCTCATGATAATGTGACTTTACCAAGGCCCCTTCAGCCAAAATCAAGTCTTCGAAAACCGCACTTTTGCCACTCGTTCGTATTGCACATACCTGATCTGCTCTCCGTGGACGCCGATCCGGGGATGATCTGCGCGTCTGGCGAGATTCGAGTTCCTCAGATTCTCCTTAATTTAGAGTCTCGAATTGGCGTCGGAGACTTGGGAGAAGTCCCAACTTTAAGTCTAAGTATTTAGATGAGTAAAGTAGTTGGGGATTACTTGGTACTGGGTTGAGTAATGCAGTTGGGAATTTGGGGCTGATTAGTTGGACTTTAGAGAGGGTGGGGGGACTCAACGAGTGGCATACAATATGTATTATTATAAACAGAAAACAACATCTGAAGTGACTGAAAGACGGATAACGACGGATAACAATGAAAAGCTCTTCTTGGGTGCCCCAGAACACCTCAACTACAGTACCCCCCAACCACATCTCATAACCTCTTAATTACATAGATAAACTCTGATCAATTTATCTCAACCATCACCAACACCACATGAGAGCATATCTGGACGTGGAAAGCTCGGTGGGAAAGAAGCGCATTTTTCTCGAGCTGTTCCCGGACCGCGCCCCGCTGGCATGCAAAAATTTCGCAGCCTTGTGCGCTGCTCCAGACGGATACAAAAACAGCGAGATCCACAGAATAGTGGCTCCGGAGTTCATAGTTCAGGGAGGCGATGTGGGCCGTTCTGAGATTGACGGAGGTCAATTTCCGGTCGAGAGCGCGGGGTGGAGCGATCTGAACGAGGGCGGGTACCTGTGCATGGCTTCCAACGAGCAGGGAATGAACCTGTGTCAGTGGTTCATCACGTTAGAGGCATATCCGCACTTGTCGCAGAAAAATACTGTTTTCGGACGGCTGTTGGAGCCTGGAGCGTTGGACTACTTGAAGGGTCTGGGGAGCTTGGAGGTGGATGAGAACTATAGGCCTTTAGAGAGCGTGAGGGTGGTTAAATGTGGTCAAATGAGGTGGGAGGAGGAGTCTAAGGGAGAGACAGAAGGCACGAAAAACAGAGCCAGATCTAGATCGCCAAGACGCTCTGAGAGATCTAGATCCCGGTCTCCGAGACGGTCGAGGCACAGGTCTCACAGGAGCCGTGTAAAGGGCGAAGAAGGACCTCGATCGGCTGAAAGAGACAAAAAGGGGTTTGATATTCGCAAAAAGAAGCGACGAGAGGAGGAGAGGTACAGGGACCGGAGTGACGCCACTCGACGGCTACGAGATTGGGAAGATAGACACAGCAGACCTCGCCGAGACGTGTCGCCTTCGGAGCGCATTTCTTCAGAAAGAATGAAGGAGGACATCAACCGACACATGCAGTCTTCCGGAGGCGAAAAGCCGGCTCGAAGGCACTACGTTCCTCCCGTTCGTTCCAGTGAGGACGCCGACGAAATCAAGATAGTTCGCAAGGGACGAGGAACGCCCAAGTTCGGGTCTTCTTTCGGATCGCATTCAGGACGTCTCGGACGACCAGGTTGAGCGGAATGTTCCGTGCATGTAGATATGAGACAGATTCGGGTCTGACACAATACGACATAATATGAGGGAGCAGAGAGAGACAGAGACAGAAGCGAGACAACCGTAATTTGTAACAGGTTTACAGGGGAAGTGAGATTGAGAACAAGACAGAAACATGAGAAAAGACAGAAACAGACTCTTATTGAGATGGGTACGAACTGTACTTGAAGAGTCATAAGGTCCTACCCCTGATATGATTTCTTTTGCCAAACATAAAGATACAAGTAGCTTATGTGGAAGGTACAAGTACAACACAAGTATGTAGGATGTGTATGACAACAGACGGGAACTGTCGTCACTCCAGCTCCCTGCGTAACGTCTGAGTTTTGTATAGTTTTGTATACGCCGGCTACATACACGAGGATTCTATGCATTGCGTGTGGAATGAGTGAGTAGGGGGTGTTTGGACAGAACCCCACAACAGCACAACCACAGCAGCTACAGAGACGGGGATTAGACCAATGGATTCCCCGCGCGCGACTCATCTGATTTCCAGCTTCTCCGGCTTTTATTCCACGTCCTTCCGTCTATTCCGCTGTTTCGCACTGGAATGTGCATTCCGGACTCTTTGGGAATGTTTGGAGCCTGTTTGGGAAACGTTTCTACCGGTGCGGCTACTGGAGAGCTCGGGAATGACGTCAGGGGGGCAGGGGCGTTGGCGTGAGGCTTGGAAAAGCAAAAGGTAATGGAGATGAAAATGCAGCCCAAAAATAGGCCGGGTTGCAACTCAAAAATAGTGAAGGGGCACATTTAAGGAAACAAAAAAAAAAAAAAGTTGGAAATTTGCAAAAAACGACAAGACGACCTTAAATGTGGAAACGGAGAAGGAGACAGAAGAAGCACCAAAGGAGTTGAAATACACTGGGAAAAGAGATATACAGACTCCGTCTACGGCCAGCTACCCCCTCCACGCGACGCGTAAGGTTGGCGGGGCCGGAATACAGGATATGTACAGTGTATAAACACTATATGCTGTATCGCAGAAACAATGAGAGATGGAAGGGAGTCTGTAATTACAGAGCGTGATGAGGTGTGAGGGAACAAGGTAGAGACGACGGTGTCCGTTCAGGAGGCGGAGAGGGTGGAAAAGTGTGTGGAAATTTGGTGGGAAAGTGTGTGGAAACAAACCAGAACCGGTTCAATTCACCGAAAACACCACCACGGTCGTCCGCACCCTACAACCGCCCCTAGAAGACAACTAGACCGAGAATAAGCCCCGTGTGCTTGGATTGAGCTCGTCTTGGCCAAAATATTATGTGCGTTTCCTCCACACTCATTCTTGTTATACTTGCACATCCCTCTAGTGCAGAGTCGTAATTCTATTCGAAACAGAGTTGTACAGTCGTGTCGCGTAGGGCGACGGAGTTTCTACGTGATGGGGGCGCTGGATGGGCCTGAAATTCGGAGAATCAATTGAGCGCCCTGTTTTCGTCCGATTTCCTGCTTTTCAGCCTTCAATGTCGTCTCCCGGCCCCTGAATGGCGTCTCTTGTTCCTTCGCGTAAACTCGCACAACCTAATTTCCAACGCGCCTTACATACCTTCACTCTGGAGACCCTGTACATATATCACGGCATGCCCATCATTGTAGAGGTGTTCCCATCCCGTCCGCACTCGCTATACCCCATCGCACCATGACCACCGTCCACAGAGAGGTTCTCGGAGACATCTCCAACATGAAAATGGGCCCCCTGAGCCCCCTCAAGTCCACCGGCTCTCCATACCGAAAGCCCCGGGGCGTTTGCAAGGCCTCGTCGCTGGCCCAGACCCCCAACAAGAAGCTCTTCACACAGGACATTCTGTCGCCGCTGCTGCTGCCACCAAAGTCCGCGGAGGACCCCGAGGGCAGCGACGGCAAGATCAAGGAGCACGCCGACCGGCTCAAGATGCGGCTGCAATTGGCGCTCTACAAAATCAACACCAAGCAGACCAACGTGAGCCTGGCTGCGCTGGAGGAGGCGTCTTCTTCCAAGACCGTGGGCGCCACAGAAACCCCCATGCGGGCTCCCCCGGGCTCGTTGCTCAAAGGCACTCCTGCCAGCATGGGAGCCGCCAAGAGCCTGCTTCAGCTGGGCAATTGTTAGCCAGCTGGAGTTCCCATTTCGCATGACCTAGGTCTTTATTTATGATTCACGATTTGTAATATTATGTATTAGTATGAGCAGCACTGAGTACGAAGTACAAAGTGCTGGATTTGTAGTGTACGGAGTATGTACAGTAGAAGGTATTAGAATCACTTCTACAAGTACAACGTAGAGGTGCGTGTAGAGGTATCAAAATCACATATCTAGAGTGCTGTATATCAAGTGTCTATCTTCAGACCCCACGTAATACTTTGTACTGTACTTGTATGACCGTTTCATAGAGAACGGTGTATGATCTAGTGACTATGTACAAGGGTATGCTAATAGCTCTCTGTTCATCAATGCTCTTCTTAGTTACTCCTTCTGGTCAAACACATGGGCAATGAACTCGCCAAGACAAATGACACAAAGTCGTATCAAAGTCCCTGGCTCTCTGTTTACCACATCTCGTATCTGGAGATCGTAGAGCGCATGCACGCGACCAAAACACGCCAGAGTCATAACATCCCGAACAAGCCATAACAAGACTGCGTCTCTCATGTTGGCACGTGTGGACGCGCTAGGAAGGGGTGCGAGAGAGGTGGCGAGAAACAGTACATGAGGCTGGTATGAGCCCTTCTGTTTGTGGCAGTTTTGGGGCTGATTTTTTTGTTGCTATGTTTGCACAAATTCCACCTCCTCGAGATCTCGCTAACTCTGCCTTTCCGACCCGTCAAAAAAACAAACATCTTTCCGTTATTCCCGCCCTAGATCTCAAACTTTAGCCCTAATAAGGCCCCCCTACAGTAGCCCTCCATAACAAACAGAATAGATACAAGCTAGAAGGTAGAAGGTGGCCGTGGAGAACATGGTAGGTGGACATATATGTCAGAGAGAAAGGTCGATATCTGAAGGTCAGAGATGTGACAGGTCAAAGGTCAAAGATGTGTCTTTACAGCTGTCCTCAAACTTTTCATGGCACTCCTCTATTCCTGAAGGAACCAGACTACAAGTACTCTGTACAAGATCGCACTTGTATCGACTCCGTAATAGTTCCAACACATAGACGATGCGAGCGGTACGTACATGTATGTACAATCCCGCATTTCTTGCTCTCAATAAGTCTGGAATGTCAGTGGTGGGCAACGTGCGATACGAGTGTATGGACGTAAGGAGTACTGTACCTACTGTACCGAACTACAGTGGGGTATTCATACCACCACAGAATCAACCATTCATCCACTCTGTACCATCTCTGAACAATTACTAAGCCACCTAAACCACCTTCGGATAATCTCCTCTTCGTACCGATCTTGATGCATTGCCGGAAAGACAAAGCCCAGTGGATCCTTGTCCCTTGCTTGGACACTTGCTATTAATTCGCAACAGGGGCACGGCGAGGAACGATGCGCAAGTAAGGGCGGTGCATTACAAGGACAGTGTTCGGGGACCGAAGAAGCAGGCTGAGAAACACGCGTGTTACTCACTAAGTAGATGTTTGATCTACGGATGTATATCGTACACAGCAGATGTTCGACAGTACTTCGTACTCCATACTGTACGTATTTGCTGACCTATAATAGTTCGTACTGTATTGTTTGTAGTCCGAATCGAACAGGATCGAACAGGGGTCCTTGGTCTAAGGCAAGGTGCTGCTTATATTGATAGATTGAGGTAATTAAGACCTAAGCATGGAGTTGAATACAGGATCATGCCAAAGCCAGACTGTGAGTACGAACGTACATACTTGTTTCTACGAGTTTCTTGGTCCTAACATACAATGTGAATACTTGTGCTGACTCCCTAGTCTTCACTTAGTGCCGATACTGGACTGAATCTCTAGCATGTAAACACAACTAATGCCAGATCTCCTGACTCAGTTTACTAAACTAGAGATAGTACGATTCGCGTTTACCATGTTTAGCGGTACTTGTAGTCTTGAAGTACTTAATTTGAAGTATGAATCCGTACATACATACACCCTGATGTCCTGAAGATTGCTCCAACACCTACAACCCCACAAAGCACGCCAATGTCATTAGTATATAAGTTATGAGAAAAGAGAGTCGCCAGGAGTACCTTTATGTGGTAAGCCTTGTAGTTCTGAACGCTACTCGGTCTAGTCTAACTGAATCTGTCAGGAAACCACACGGGAGCAATCAGCGTCCAGGTGTAGAGGAAATAGCAAATCCAGGCACTGACAATCTTGACCCAGGAGGAGAAGTAGGTTCGTCCCACAGGCACAAAGTCGCCCACGTCGTCCTCCTCCACGTTCATCGTCAGCAGAGTGGCGGTCCACTGGGTCGCCAGCAGAAACACAATATGGAACAGCACATAGTTGTATTTGGTGGTCGACTTTTCGTCGTCGGCCTCGAATGTCTCCCATTCCTGTTCGTGCAGAGCAGACTCGGGAAGAGAGCCTTCCTCGACGGCTGCTCGAATCGCCTGCTGTCGCATGGTTACGGCAGAAGGTTCGGTGTAGACGGTGTCATCTACAGGCTCCTCGGCCTCGGGTTCAATCACCGACGACCGGGTGGCGGCTCGAGTGGTGGTGTATGCGATGGCCACAAAGGTGAACAGCGCTCCGATGAAAATGGAGGCTGTTCGGGTGCCCTTTGAACGGACCAGGGGGTTGCAGTTCTTGTCATCGGGCTCGGTGGAGACCGCGCTCATGGTCAGATAGGTGCAGTAGAACGCCACCATGGCTGCCTGGGCGAGACCTGCTCGGGGGTTGTACTCCTGGACGTTCTGGTTGACCGACACCAGGGTGACGAGCATCAGCATGACGAGGTTGATGGTCACAGCCGCCTGGTTCATGGAGCAGCCCGACGTGCAGAAGAAGACGTACATGAGGATGGTCAGCACGATGCTGGCAATGTACATGGACATTGTTGATCCCACGAGGATGAACTTCCATGTTCCCGAGTCTGTGTCTTCGATGCGTTCGAGGCACTGTTCGGCCCACGAGTGGGCAAAGTCCACGAGCAGCACCAGGCCAATGAGAATGAAGATGGCCGAGCCGATCATGGCAAAGTAGTTGCCCCAGACGACAAAGAACTTTTCGGGGATGAGAAAACACAGCACGATGAGGGCCAGCCAGGCGGCGATTTTGAAGCCCCAGTAGCCGTTCTGGATCTTGGCACGCGGGTTCTTTGTCGAGTGAACGCCCACCAGCAGCAGCGCCATGATGAGATGGAAGACTCCGAGGGCAAAGTTCATGCGCTGAACAGCCACAAACCCGTAGCACTCTTCGCCCAGACACTTGAACTTCATGTAGTCCAGGGTGAAGCGCTCGAGTTTCTTGACGGCCCAGTCGGTGAGCATGATCCACGACAGAATCGAGTTCACCAGAAAGAGCATGGCGTAGCCCACTCGAGTGGCAATGGAAGAAGAACACTTGTTGCAAGCCGAACACATGGCCGAACCGACAGCTGCGCCACAACAGGTGGCAGCCCAGGTTCCCACGGCCGACACGGACGGAATCACCGCCAGAGGAATCGATAATAACGCTCCCATGCTGAGATGTGAGTGTGCAAGGTGATGGTGAGATGAGATGTCAAGTGAGCTACAAGTATGCACGATGTAAAGTGATAGTAAAGTTTAATGTGAAAATGAAGAGAAAATAAATACAATAAATAAATTGGAGGAACAAGAGGCGGAAACGGTAGCTGTGAGAGGTGGGAGTCATGAAGTGGAGTCGATGGTATATACTTAATTCAGTCTTTTCCCCATTTCCAGCAGTTCTGTATTTCATGGCAAAGTTTAGTTGACATGGCCAAGTACACTTGTTAAAGAAAAACGGTGCTGGGGGTCCCTATTTCGGTGTTCTAGAGGTGCTACAGATATTCCAATCGTGCCAACATGTAGATAAATACCGACTTTCTAACTGATACGTTAACGGAAATATATGTTGCCATACATGTTTCATGATTAATCAGCGCTCAAAAAACTCTTTCCCAAGTACTGTTTACTTTAGTTTATTTAGGTTGATACTATGACTAAGGACCGATGATGTGAGCAACCACCCAGTAACTTAGGACTTGACTAACTACCTTCTTTTCACTAGTTGTATTTATGGTTTCCATGGTACATAGAGACAACAGTACTGTTCCGTACTCTACCTTTCGGAACATCTCATATCATACCGAATACAGACAACTCGCCTACGGCTCGTTATCTGAGAACAAAAATAACACTACCATCAGAATCAGCTCGCTCCGGTGAATTGATTGCATATCTCCGTTTCTCTGTAGCACGAAAATCCGTCACTCTGAGTGGTCCCCAAAAGTGTCCTACTAGCCGTGCGGCTCTGAAATTACTAAGCGGATTACTAAGCAAACTACGTAATCACAGAGAGGAAAAGTGGAAATGGTGCAAGTCCACCTACAAGTATATACAGAAGAAGCTCTAGATGAGATGATTGAGATGCGTGTGTCAGAAATAATCTACCACCTCTCAACACGCCTTTTACAACTTCCCTCTATTTTTACCCCAACTCTAATTAATCGAGCCATTCTAAACTTTGGATAATTATAATTTCCAAAGACCGAATCAGACCCAAGCTCATCTACAATGCTGCGATCTACACCTGCCAAATTGAGACCGGCTCTGTTCCGGGTCCAGCGATGGAACTCCACGACCACAAACGCCGCTCCCCAGGTGTCCCACTCGGATATTGTCGTTGTAGGAGGAGGACCCGCTGGTCTGACCATTGCCGCTGCCTTGAAACACTACCCTGAGACCGTCAACAAGTCTGTGACGCTTGTGGAGTTTGGTTCCCTGGACAACCTCAAGACGTGGGGTCCCGACATGGAGCGATTCGAGAACCGGGTGAGTTCTCTGACACCTTCCAGTGTCGAATATCTCTCCACCATCGGAGTGTGGGAACATGTCAACCGAGACCGAGTGCAGGCCTACAGACACATGACTGCGTGGGACGGCGTGTCGGGCTCCAAGGTGCAGTTCAACACCTCTCAATTGATGGGTGAGGGACGAGATATCGCTTACATGACCGAGAATTTCAACCTCCAGAATGGACTGCTCAAACAGCTCGCCAACAAGCCCAACTTGACGATCCTGGACAAAACGAAGGTCGAGGGCGTCGAGCGGACCGCGGAGTCGCACAATAAGCCCGTGGTCAAGCTCTCCAACGGCTCCTCCATCTCCACAGACCTGCTGATTGGTGCTGACGGAGCCAATTCTCCCGTGCGAACCTTTTCGGGCATTGAAGCACGAGGATGGGACTACAACACCCACGGACTCGTGGCGACCGTGCGTCTGGCCAACGAGCAGCAGTCGGCATGGCAGCGGTTCCTCCCCACGGGCCCCATTGCTCTGTTGCCCCTGCCTAACAGATTCGGCTCCCTGGTGTGGTCCACCACCCCCAAAATGGCGGCCCAGCTCAAACAGCTGTCGCCCGAGCAGTTTGTCATGATGGTCAACTGCGCCTTCAACCTGGAGCCGACGGATATCGAGTACCTGGTCGAGCACCCGGATGAGATCATGACAGACGCTCCCTACAGACTGTCTCAGCGGTCAACCAACCCGGACGTGCCCTGCCCCATCGTCGAGGTCCAGGACAAGTCGCGAGCCTCGTTCCCGCTCAAAATGAAGCATGCCGACACCTACATTGCCGAAAACGTGGCGCTGGTGGGAGACGCTGCCCACACCACCCATCCTCTGGCAGGACAGGGTCTCAACATGGGCCAGGGAGACGCCCAGAGCCTGGCGATCGCGGTCAGAAACGCCGCGGGCCGAGGGGCCGACATTGGCTCGACCCTGACCCTGGAGCCGTACTGGGCCGACCAGTACTTCAAGAACCACAAGCTGCTGGGCGTGGTCGACAAGCTGCACAAGCTGTACTCGACCCGAAACCCCCTGGTGGTCGGTCTGCGGTCGCTGGGTCTGGATGCGGTGAATAGCGTCAAGCCAGTGAAGGATTTCCTCATGTCCCAGGCGTCGTGATCTGACGAAAGTCACTGGGTTCGAGGTGTACACATAATTAGCATGTCCATAGTATTAACATATTCAAAATGAAGAGATGTGGTGACAGTGCTACTTGTACAATATCTACAAGTGATGGTGTCGTAGCTACAAGTAGTGAGTGAATAGACAGTCTCATAGGAGAAGGTGGCATACCTGTCTATAGAGTAAAAAACATTATTATGTGATTGTAAAATAAATAGATGATACCAAGAAGAGATGGAAATTCGAAGATGGCTCATTTGAGAGTGCTTCGAGTGTAATTAGAACCTGCCGTTCTCATCTGATTATGGGATCGTTAGCATCTGGGTTAGCTGTGTGAAGAATCATGAAACTGGTAGAGATGTACATTTGAGCAGAAGAAACGGGTTTTGGCAGTTCCAAGAGTGAAAATCACTTTGTATCATCTATTCAGCATCTCCCTATACTTGTACAAGTCGTTATTCTTTCATATATGAACATTCTGTTGTCTAAGCCTAGCTTCAGGGATCGTCCTGGAAGAGACAAAGTCCATCTCTCTCTCTTGGTGCTCTGGATCATTCAAGAGGTCGGTCGAGCGTCTACAAGTACGTTACTCTCATGGTCTACATCGCCTTTATATTCACTCTACACTTCACATTGGTCTCATAAATAGTTAGGATAAATAGTTAGGATAAATAGTTAGGATAAATAGGGTATCAGGCATCCACAGGGAGTGCAATAAATCTGGGGTTAGCTGTTGTCATAAAGTCGATCAAACATCAAACAAATGTCAGAGGTTTTGGTAAATTTTAATTATCTTCATTCTCTTTCAGAAGCAGAACTGAAAATTTTTTGTCATCATTAAAAAGTCTCACATAAGCAAGGCCAGAAACGATAGGAGGTACTCACAAATCAGATGGGGAGGGGTATTAGGTACTGAGAGGTAACTAATGTTAGCAAGAGATGTCGAAAACTGAGAAATGTTTCCACAAAGAGTCAGATGGTGATGCATGTTTTTTGCTTGGATCACGTTTTCACCTGCAAAAGTGTGTGAAAATTTCATCAGTTGATGAGACATGAGACTCGATTCCGCGAGAAAATCAAAGCCACAGAGAAATCGCCGATACCCACCTGATGTTAGAAGTGTTTTGAAAGGGGAGATGCACGGAGCACAAAAATCATAAACGAAGAATTCCTTAACGATTTGTCCTGCATTTACATCCTCAGTAGAAAATATGTTCCTAATCATTTAGCCTTGCTGCGCGAGGAAGGGTGCAAGAGTGCGTGTACTCACCATTTAGTGTCGTGTAGAAATCACTGTGTTGTCATTGTCGTGTGTGGAGAAAAAGAGTCTTAGGTGTAGAGAATCTTTTACCTTAAATTGACTGCAGAGGTTAGGTAGGGTAAGAGACAACGTAGGGTTGGGAAGTTTAAATAGTTACCCGGGAGTGGAGATGACTAAGCACACGATGACTAAGCACACGATGACTAAGCACACGATGACTAATCACTGGATGACTGATCACACACCAGCCAAAAAACTTCATTCAAAAGAAAACAAAAAAATAAAAAAAGAGAGGAAGACATCGACTGCAAGAGTGAGCCATAACAAGCGTGCTGCCCCTTCTTCTTCTGCTCTTAGTAAGTACCTCACCTCTGTCCTTCTGAACATTGAACTGTTATCATATGATACAAGGTACAAGTAGCTGGTTGAAGTGGAGTGGACCAATTACGATACTTGTAAAGAGGCATAAAAAACCTGGAACCAATCAGTAGGTCGTTCCAATCTCTGTCCTAATGAAGTATCAACCTCAGATCCAACATGACTAAACCACAGATGACTAAGCTTACATCCACCACCACAACTACGCCAGATGACTAAGCACAACACACCCATACCCCCACACTGTGATTTCTTTTTAGTCGCCTGATCCGACAGCCTGCCCCAGCCTGAGCTTGGAACTGTACTTTGTCTTAGTTGAGATTGAGTTGGACGTGTGTGATTTGAGAGGATACCAGAGTGTGTGATTAGTAAGCCACCGGATAGGAAGGTGCAAGAGAAGATACTTGGACGACCAAACCGCAGCATCATTCGTCCCGATAGACACTGCTCTATCATCGCAGTACTTGTACCGTATTGTCCTCTCTCAGACAACCTTTTGGCTTGCTAACACTATCCGCAACAAGAACAAGACTCAGATCTATCTTGAGTGTAACTGAGGTTAATGTGTACAGTTGGAAGAGTAAACAGACGCACTCAGAGGGAGCCCTCACAGTGTAGAAGCTGTATTACAAAGTGAACGCTTCTATAGAGTTGGTGCAGTATGTGGTTATAAAATAAATCCGCAGAAACACAGCCCATCGAATCCACTCTTTAACCATCCACTTCAAACCCACTTTTACATGGTTTGATCGTTGCCAAGAACATGTGTAATCGATGACATGAGCAAGTCTACTAGTATCCGTACTTTAGCAATGTGTGACTGAAAGTGAGGGTGTGGGTGGATCTAAAAGCGCCAATAACAGTCGCCCCTCACCTACCACCCCAATAATAGCTCTACTAATTCTATTGGCTGGCTATATACTGTCCACCCCAATGGGGAAAATCCAATACCCAAAATGTTCTTGTAGATCCGAGTCTATCCCGTGAGAGTACTGACAAGACGAGGTGGTCTGTATGAGTGCCTGTAGCCGTAGCGACGAAACGAGAATAGTCGGTCTGCACTACCCAGAATCGAACGTCCGCCCTTAGAGTCCATTTGCTTGCTAGGTCTCGTCCTTGTGCTCGAAACGCCTACATCAGCGTACAGCTAGGACGTACCATAGTACGCTAGACTGTCTTCTGTGGACAAGTCAGGGGAGTGGAGCTAGACGTTAGCGGGTTGGCAGAGGCAGTGTGGAGCTGCTAGAACGGCGGCTAAGCTGTGTGCGAGCGGTGCCTGAGAAAAAAAAAATCCGTTTTCGACCGCCTTTTACCGACTTTTCACGCCTCCAAAGTCTCACCTCCGCTTGCATACATAATCCCGCAAGATAGAGTTGAGCAATCTTGTTTGGTCGGACATCCCAGACTTGACCAGGACGTCGAACAGCACACTCTCTCCAGCCCGTCACCTGGAGCATTAGTGAGTATTGCGAGCTGAGGAGGATGGCAGCTGGCGACCGGGGAGTTGATCTACCGCAAAAAAAGCGGCAATTTCCGCCCAGATCTGCCGAAATGAGGGTGGTCTCTCATGTGCTCACCTCTCCAAGGTCATGAGATGGACACACCTCTCGCCAGCCCCACCGAGGCCCAAATAACTAACCCAGTGTCCGAATCGAACGCCGCGTTGGCCGCAGCCCAGCACTCGGTCGCCAACCCCATCCCCGTGGCGCCCAAAGACCCCCATCCCCACAATCCGCTGCACCACAGCAGTAAACACGATGCCCACGATCCGCACGCTCTCGGACTAGGCACGCCCGAGCACAGACGCTCAATGGCCAGCAACCACGAGGTCAACGGCCATGTGTCGTCCACGCCGGCCTCCAAGACCGCTCCTTCAATTGCGTCTGTGTCATCTCCTACTAGCCATACCGGCGAGCGAAACAACTCGTCAGCGATTCCTGCGTCGGAAATGAACGACCAGGGTGTGCCCACGAACCAGCTCAAGCCTAACGCCGCCGCCAACATGCCCATCACGCTGATTCCGGTGATTTTCAAGGAGGCGTCGCTGGACTCGCCGTCGTTCCGAGCCACCGTCAACCACGTCATCTCCCAGCTCGCAGTCACCTCGCAATGGCTCGAGGGCTTTGTGCAGAGCGTCCACGACGTCACCGCAGAGATGCACACCCTCCAGGCGGTCATCAACAACCTCGTGGGCAAGTTCATGCCGTCGTTCGTCACCGAGGGAGTCGTGGATCACGACTACACCATGCTGGTGCTCCGGCGGTTTGCCGAGGGCTCCAAGCTGTTCTGGACCAACGCCATGAAGAACATCAACGGCCAGAACACACATCTCGGCGAACCGCTCGTCAAGCTGCTCAAGCAGCGAATTGCGCCGTTCTCAGAGACAGTCAAGGCGTTCCGAGCGGCCCAGACCAAGTACGACGCCGCCCAGGCCAAGTATCTGTCTCTCAGCAAGACCAGAGAAGCCACGCATCTGCGAGACGAGGCGATGGCCGTCTATGAGGCCCGGGCGACCTACATCAAGGCATCCTTTGAGTTTTGCGCCGGGTACCTGCGTCTGCATCACGCCATTGACCGGGCGCTGATTCTCACCATCACAGACACCTGGCGGTCCAACGCCCGCAACCACGACGACAGCGCGCACCAGCACGCGGGCTCGGCGTACTTCCGGCTCGGCATCGAGATGCACCGGATCCGAAACTGGTCCAACGCCATCCACCAGGCCAACAAGGTGATTGTGCGGGAGATTGGCAAGGCCCGCAAGGAGATTGAAGAAAGCACACTCGCCGCCGCCAAGCCTTCCAAGGACATTGCCGAGTACCAGCCGCTGTCGCCGTCCACCAAGCTGTCGGTCGACTCCAAGGTGACCAACCACCCGATCGAGAAGCACGGCTGGCTGCTGATGAAGACCAACTCGCCGTCGGAAAAGAACCCCATCTGGGTGCGACGGTGGGCGTTTGTCAAGGCCGGGCTGTTTGGCTGGCTCAACGTGTCGCCTCCGCCGGAATGCGACTTTGTCGAGGAGTCGGACAAGATTGGCGTGCTGCTGTGCTCCATCAAACAGCTGCCCACCGAGGAACGACGGTTCTGCTTTGAAATCAAGACCCAGGAGGTGACGCTGATTGCCCAGGCCGAGTCGCTGACGGAGTTCAAATCGTGGCTCGTCGCGTTCGAGCTCGCCAAACAGCAGTCGCTGGACAAAGAGTCGCCCTACCGGTCTTCTCTGGCGTTCAAGAAATGGACCGTGCCTCTGCCCGAGTTTGCCTCTTCGGGAGGAACCTCCATTGACGTCGCCATGGCCCACACCTCGTCCAAGGCCACCGACACCACCTCTCCTTCGTACCTGGGAGGCCCCCATGCCTATGCTTCCGAACACCACGTTCACCAGACGCCTCTGCACAAGCTCATGGCTTCAGGCAAGGCGTTCATCGACGGTAACGAGACCAACGAGCACGGCGAAAAGTCGGCGTTCAACTTCTCCGGATTTGGACCCTTCAACACCTCTCTGGCCCCTTCGCCTCCCATCATCACCCCCATCTACACCCGAATGACCAAGGAGGCCATTGTGTCGACCGCGTTCGTCAAGCCGTCGTACATGCCCAACGCCGTCACCGCCAACGTGTGGGGATCCGTCAACTGGGCTCTTTACGCGAAAAACTCATCGGTGGCAATCGCTTCTCACGAAAACATGGTCGAGTTCCAGCGGAAGATGGACGCCAACCCCACGACCGAAACCGACCCGTTCCCCGAGAACTACCCCATCGAGCTCAAGTCGCAGGACCTGCAGATGCGGGCCATTTTCCAGACTGCTGTTGATCACGACCCCAACGACCGCGTGGTCACCGTCTTCCGATGCCTGTGGTCGCCCAACCCTCGTCAGGAGCTCCCCGGCCGAGTCTTTGTCACGCTGCGAAACCTGTACGTCTACTCGTACTCGCTGGGCTTTGTCTGTGCCGTCAAGAAGCCTCTGACCGAGATTGTGTCTGTCCAGGGCTCTCCTGACAATGCCTGGGAGAACCTGTACTTCCTGGGCACCGACGGCGCCGTGCTGCGATGCCGAGTCTTCCTGGACTCCGGTCGACTGGTCCAGCGACGTCTGCAGATCATCCTGTCAAACGTGCTGTCCGACAAGCCCCGGGGTCTGGAGGCCATGCTGCCCATCCTGCAAGACGGCGACAGCAGCCACCAGATTCTCACCGAGAACGACGGCTGGTACGAGCGTGAGAGCGATCTCGGGTACATTGACAACGTGCAGGGCGAGCACGACGAAAAGTTTTCGCAGGAGGAGCTGTCCGAGCATCTGGTCAAGCGGTACCGAGACCTGCGGAACAAGCGCAAGGAGGTCAAGGCCACCAAGCGACCCACGTCTTCGTCTGCCCGCTCTGTGGCCTCCAAGACCGTGGAGACCCCCAACTACGCGCTGCATTCGCCGACTGCTCAGAAGGTGGTTGACCGCGAGTTTCTGTGCCCCCCCAAGGCGCTGTTCCACATCATGTTTGGCCAAAAGTCGCGAATGTTCAAGGACATTTACTCGCGTTTCCACAAGGTGATTTCGTCGCGACGAACCCGGTGGATGCTCAACCCCGAGGACAAGACGCTGTCTCGGCTCATCACCTACGACCTCAAGCTGCGGTCGCTGCTGGAGACAGGCACCCTGGTGTCTCGAAACCTGCAGGTCATTGAGCGAATGGACGAGAACGTGTGCTACGTGGTGCACAACAGCCGAAACCCCTGGGAAATCAGCCACGTGTCGTCCTTCTACCAGTCGATGCGATTTGTCATCACCGCCAACGACACCGGAGGCTCGCGGCTGTGCATCTGGGACGATCTCGTCTACACCGAGAAGAAGCGGTCGCTGTTCAAGTCGGTGGTCGAGACCGTGGCCATGCGGTACATGGAGCACGAGGCCGAGTCCCACGTGCGGCTCATCCAGCAGTGTCTGCGACGAGTGGGCACCTTTGACTCCGTCAACAGATCCATCATCATGTACGGCAAGCTGGGAGCCATCGACACGGACCCCACTCCCGAGCAGCTTGCCGAGCTGGAGCGAAAGGACTCGCAGGACGTGCTCAAGGTGTCTCGACGACGGCTGGTCACCTGGGTGTCCGAGTCCATCTTCACCTTCCTGCTGACGGCTCTCACGGCCTTCATGATCATCATTATGAAGCTGGCCAAGGGTTTCTTCAAGTCGCTGTCGCCCCACATTGTGCTCATTGTGCTTCTGGCCGCCTCCGGCCTCTCCAACCTGTGGCTGTCAGGTCGGCTCACCTACTACCACGTCAAGCAGCACCAGGAGGCCCGCCGCGCCGCTCCCAGCGACACTCTGTACCGAGCGGTATTTATCAACGATCTGGATCCCATGATGCTCCCCTCGGACACCAACAACACGGATTCCATCGCTCTGCAGAAGTACCTGTCGCTGGAAAAGTCGCGCGTGTTTGGCATGGACCCCGACAAGATTCTCAAGGGCGACGACGGCATTGGCCTCGAAGACAAGTTCTTTGAGAACAAGTACTTTTCCGACGTGGCTTCGCGGTCGGCGTCGCGAAAGATCCAAAAGGCCCGCTACATGCTGGGCATCAAGCGCCGAGAGCTGCTGGTCAACCTGCGGGTGCTGAACCGCTCCGACCGAGACCTGGCGATCGAAGAGTGGCAAAACTGGCTGCGATCCGAGGTTCGAAACTGCGAGCGGTTCACGGCCCGAGTGGCAGCTGACCCCCTGTATGGCAAGGACAAGCTGGACGAGGGCAAGTTTGAAGAAATCGAAAACTACTGCAACAGCTGCAGAGCCGAGATCAAGGTCCCTGCTCTGCTCTAATGCCGTACACTCAGTACATTGTAAATTGTAATATATGAAGAGAAACAAGGGTGAAGTATGTACAAGTACATACATATTTGTAGCTATTTTAGAATCTCATTAACATTAATAAATAAACACAGTCAACCCCTGATGGTAGCACCTCCTAGAGACTTGACACTCACGTGCTCAATCTCCTTCTCAAGCTCCATGTCATCTGGAGCAACTCCATCAAGAGCTCCATGGGGAAGACGTCTAGCAATACCAACCACATCCCAGGGGGTTCGGGGGTTCGAGTCCTCGAAAATGAGGTCAATCTCTTCCAGGGAGCGGCCCATAGTCTCAGGGAAGAAAAAGTAGATGCTGGGAACGATGGCGACATTGATACATGCGAAAATGATGTACGTTTTCCATTTGATGGAGTTGAAGGCCACGGGGGTGATCATGACGACCAGAAAGTTGAAGACCCAGTTTCCCGACGTGGACAGACCCTGCGAAATAGCTCTGATTTCAATAGGTGCGATTTCGGCAGGATACAGCCAGGCCATGCCCAGCCAGCCAATGGAGAAAAAGGTGTTGAAGACAAACAGGAAGACAGCAGCTGCAATGCCCGCCTGGGGTTTATCTAGACCTCCGTCTTTGACCGAAGAAGCAGCGTAGACTGTTCCTGCCAAAATAGCCATAGTACAAGCCTGTCCAATGGTGCCGAACAGCATGAGTTTTCTTCGTCCAAAACGCTCAATGGTGTAGAAGGCGATCCATGAAGCCAGAAAGTACTCTGTGCCATCACAGGCAGCGAGAATTCGCGAGTTCAACGGACTCATTCCAATAGACGTTTGAAAAATGTACGCGGCGTAGTACGAAATGAGATTGATTCCGCACATTTGGTGCATGATCTGTTGAGAATAAGCCAGCATGGCTCGATGAAAGTGTTTTTTCTTGCCAAAAGTGAACAGCAACGCAAACTGTTTGCGGAAAGGAGGCTCTTTTCCGAGCTCCACGTCTCCAGAGGCGATTCGTCGTCGAGCCTCGTCTCCTTCAATTCCTTCCTGGGCAAGTTGGCCTACCATCAGCGACTCTTTGACCTGCATGAGTTGCTGAGACACGTAAATGTCGTCAATGGGCACATCTTCGAGAGCTGCAAACACCCCTGCTGCTTCCTCGTATCTTCCCTTTTTGATCAGCCATCTAGGCGACTCGGGAAGGTACATGACGGTGCAGGAGAGAATGAGCGAAAAGAGGATCTGAAAAGCCACCGGGAACCGCCAGTCCGAGTCGTTTCGCTTGACAAAGTAGAACCCAAAGTCGATCCAGTAGCTGAGAGCAATACCGCCAGTCGTCAGAGCTCCACCCAGCATCACCAGAGCTCCTCTTCTTTCAGGACGAGCACATTCAGCCTGAAACATGGGCACGGTGGCAGTTGTGAAACCGACGCCAATTCCAGCAATCACCCGGCCTGTCACAAACTGGCCCAAAGAGTACGCGGCACACTGAAGAATGGCGCCAATAGTGACGATGATTGAGCCGAGAAAGATGATCCTTCGTCTGCCCAGCTTGTCTCCTCCCCACATGGTGAACAGAGCACCCAACATGCATCCAATCTCGTAGATGGCCACGGCTGTTCCCTGGACGGTCGAATGGAACGATTTCGTCTTTGCATCCAGGTGTGGAGACGTGCTGTCCATGCTTGGAAACTGGTGGATGAAGGTAGGCAGAGTCAACAGACTGCCCATGACTCCAGTGTCGTATCCAAACAGCAGGAAGCCGATTCCTGCCACGGCTGCAATGATCCGGTGCAACCGCGTGCCTCTGCTTCCAAAGTAGCTCGTCTTAACCTCTTGCTGTGTGTTTTTGCTGAACAGTTTCATTTGGAGGTAAGCAGAACATGATAGCAATACGGCTTATATATGAACCCAGACTAAAGGGTGGGGATAAGCGGCGAAGATAATCTGAGTTTGATCTGATCTGGCCGGTTATTGGGGGTTTTGAGACCGGAAAAAGACCACTAGAATCGTGATAGGTGGAAAAGAGTGATGGAAAAACACAGAGACATCAAAATATAACCCCTTCCGACTCTCTCAAGCACCAATAACACGACTTTTATGCACCCCACACACGCGCTATCTCCATGTTAAAGTTCGCTTAGCCGCCGATTGTAATCTGACCGACTTTACGATACACAAGATAAGCCGCCAAGAGATGACCTGTTAAGCGAGTCTTGGCAGGGTAGATTTTTTCAAGCAAACCAACACAATCCCATCAACATGTCAAACCCGCACGATTTTCACGTGACTCGGGGCTCGTTTAGCTCCAAGAATGCACGGATATCGATTCCCGTCCCCACATTAGCAGAAACTCTGTTAAACCAGTCCATGCCTGGTGATAAGATAACCGTAACTTGGTCGATAACTCTGTGTTGACAGAAACGGTGATTTTAGCCGAAATGCTTAGTAAGCGAAAGCGATTGTAGTGAGCCAGCACCTCTTCTGTCAGTATCGATTTTTCTATCTACCGTGCATTTACACCAAGTCTGAGACAGTCCGGGGTCATTAAGCTAACTTCATGCGTGATGGAAAAAAAAGACGCTGTAAAGGTGTTAATGAGTTGGAGAGCTATTCAAGTGGGAAATTTAGCTGTGTATGACGTGTTTGGAGCTACGACACTTCGCATATACAACACACACCTTGGAGCTGTATTGGTTATATTAAGTGGGTGTTTTTTCTTTTTCCCCCCCTGTTCCTGAGAGATGAGCGGTGCAATATTCAAACCAAATATAGCCCAGGAGTCCTCAAAACACTCTCATTCAAATAAATTGACTTCTGACTTATCCCATATCTTTTTAATCCGCACACAGCACTTTTCGTGCTGAATTCTGGGGGTGTTTTTTTAAAACAACAACAACAACCAGTCCCTGGGCTCAGTATTGTTCAGGGAGCTTTGAGTACTGAAGGAAACTTGCCAACCATCATGGAGAGAATAAGAGGTATTTCTTAGTGGGTTACTTCTTGTGGCATCTGTCCTTAGTGGCGTAGAAACGTCAAGAGCAGGACGAGTAAACATGAGGCTCAATTGTGGATGCTCGGGACTTCTGGGGTTTACCAATGTCACGACACTGGGACTTCACGTGACCATTGCACAGACAGTGAGAGCAGACCTGGTCGCCAGTTGCAAGGTGGGCACTCACAGCACCCGTAGGAGGAGAGACACCGCCCACAGGCTTAATGTTGAAATCGACATCATGGAGGTGCTGGCCCGCTTTTTCAAAGTAGACCACAGCCACAAAGTAGACATCCTGGAGCTCCTGAGAGGGTTCTTCCTGTTTTCCGTTAGAGGCGTTCTTCTTCCTCGACTTGAGACCATGTTGAGGGTGAAGCACAATAGGGTCCTTGGCGACGTGGGAATCGGGGAACTGGCGCATGAATTCATCGGCAAAGCACTGGTACCAATGGTAATCAACAGGGGGAACAGACTGAGACTTTTCGTAGTGGATTGCTCCAGCAGGGGCCTTGAAGAAGTACGTAGCCCGTAGGAAGTCCACAGGTCTGGTGTAGACTCGTTCGACAGTCAGGTTGAGCTTCTGCTCGAAAATGATGTTCTCAACCACAACCAGAGCCCGGTCAATCACATTGTCGTGTTCGACAGAAAGCACATATCCCTCATAGTTCCAACCGTACTTCCACTGGTCGTCACCGTACTTGGTGGGCCCCAGAAGAAAGCAGGCCCGACAAAGCTCCGTAGGGTGGAAGAAAACCTTTTCGTCGACTTTGAGAAGGTCCTGTGACTGTTTGCCTTCAAAGACCTTCCTCAAAGTGGCCATCTTGGCAACCATGTCGTCTACTCGTAGCTCAGCACCTTCAGGGTCCTTGAAGGCCAGGGAGATGCAGTCAACAGTGGAGGTCAAGGTCTTGGGCATACCAACAGGCGTAAACAGCGAGTTGGAACGAAGAAGATTACTAATCAAGTCTCGAACGTCGTTGACCTTGGACTCGGGATTGGTTCTTAGCTTACCACGCTTGGCCGCCCAGAACGAACGAGAAGTGTCAGCAAGAGACCGGGAATCATTCATTTTGTGACTCGGAGAGTAGATCTGGGTAATCAATTATCTACTGTCTATCTCGGGTATCGTTTCGAGTGATGATATAAGTGAAGAAGACTTCTCCACAAACTTTTTTTATTGTTAAGATTTTTCTTAATTGTAAGGGGCGCTGACTAAGCAGACATATGGTTTTGTAGGTCCATTTTTCACGAAAATGCACCGCGAAAAATGCGCCGATGGTTTAGTGGTAAAATCCATCGTTGCCATCGATGGGCCCCCGGTTCGATTCCGGGTCGGCGCAGCTCGGTTACGGCCATATCCTGGTGAAAATACGGCTTCCCGTCCGATCAGCCATAGTCAAGCACCAGAGAGCCCAGTTAGTATTGTAGTGGGAGACCATACGAGAATCCTGGGTGCTGTAATCTTTTTCCACTCTGAGCGAAGCGAAGAGTGGTTAGATTTTTTGCCCCTTTCCCTTTTTGCTCGTTCTGCTGATGTATCAGTTGTCTTGTCTCAATATGTTGGGTATGATTACTAATAATATACAGTTATCTTCACGCCATAGTGCAAGAGATGGAAACCAGAGATATATATTCATTTTGAGGCGGGGATGATAAGGTGGTGCTAGGAAATCAACCCCTTTTTGACTTACAGCAAAAAAAAAAAAACACACCTTTGGGATGCAAAAAAACGTCACGGACAGGATTCGAACCTGCGCGGGCATAACCCACTGCCTGACAGCTAACAAATTAGCAGGGCAACGCCTTAACCACTCGGCCACCGGGACCCGACAAATTTTTAAGAAAATGTGGCCATGTATATCCGAAATCTGACTTTTTGCACCGCCGTCGATTTTCCGTCGAAATAGGCATCGGAATGGCAGGGAAACCGGTGGAAGTGTTTGATACAGCCTCAATCTATCATATGATACCCTATTAATGGATTTCCTCCTCCTATTAGTTCTGTCTTCTCTGTTGCTCCTGTGAAAAGCCACATTTCGTAATGAGAGTCAAAAGTTTCATATAATGGCCGAAAGTTTCATCATAAAAGTTTCATATGGCTTTGTGAAGCGGGCCTGGGTATGTCGCAACTCGGAGCTCATCCACCTCTAGTCAAACGGCACCTCATTAGGTTCTGCCGATCAGCTAATGTTACATTGATAAGGTGGGCGAGTTGGAACGTGGAGAGGTCAATTGGTGAGATAAACGAATGAAAAAGGAATAAATCAAAATACCGCAATTACATGTACGTATCTGAAAAAACCCCAACTCAATGGCTCACTTTTGCACCGTTTTATCCAACTTCAAACATCTCTGATTCAGATCTAACTTTGCGCCGTGAATCTTGTTTGTCAATATAAATGTGCGAGTTTCGCAGACTAGGTCGTCAGTAGCCACCTATGATCTTCTCCAACCTTTTGCTTGCGACTGTTGCTGCTGCCGGGGTCATCAAACTGCCCCTGAAGGGCGTGCCTGCTCATGGAGAGACGTCCATGGGCCAGATCTACTACCTGGCAGACATTGAAGTGGGCACACCTTTTCAAGACGTCAAGAGTCTCATTTTCGACACTGGTTCCGGACATTTGTGGCTTCCAGGCAAAAACTCGACCTCCTGTGTTCAGGACGGGTGTGCAGAGGGAGTCACTTTTGACATCTCCGGGTCAAAGACCTGGAAAGCCAACGGATACGCTCAGGGCTGGGGAGGAAATGGCATCACAGGCAACGATACGGTGAAATACGCGGGCTTGGACGTTGACATGCAGGTCTGGGTGTCTCTGGACCGACTCGATAACAACCTCGGTGTGTTTGGACAGGGTCCTCTGAAGGGAGACGAGGCCCAGGCCAGTTTTGTGGAGAGTCTAGCTGGTGCAGGCAAGATTGCCCGATCTGTCTTTTCTCTCAACTCTGAGGCTCCCATTGGTGTTCACGAGAATGCCGAGTCATGGGATAAGGTGATTACCAACGTCTACTATGGAGGATACGACTCCAACAAGTACGAGGGTCCTCTGACGACAGTAGACATCGATGACGTGGACTACGAGTTCTACCAGGTGCCTATTTCCGGATTCAAGGTCGATGGCAAGGACGTGAAGCAGCAGGTCAAGCACAGCGTCGTTCTCGATACTGGAGGAATCACTCTGGAGCTTACAAATTCCACTGTGGGACAGATCAGTAAACAGCACAATGGAGGGTATGATGCCAACGGCTGGTACGTGGATTGCGAAGCCAAGCCTTCTCTGGACTACGTTTTTGGCACCACTTCTGTTCCTGTGGACTTTTCCATCTTCATCAAGAAAGGCAGCGACGGAAAATGTCGATTCCCCGACATCACCATTGCCCCCGACGACCAGAAGACTCTACTGACCGGTCCTCCTTTCATTTCTCGAGCGCTGGTAATTTTCGACTCTGCCAGGCGACAGGTGACTGTTGCCAAAGCCAAGTATACCAAGGAGACGCACATTGTCGAGATTACTGGTGATATTCCAGGTGCCGTTCACGTTTAGATAGTGAAAGATAATCCATGTTGCTTGACACTAGAGAGTAACACAAGGACACAAGGACGAACCAGGGAAGTAAAAGACGGAGCCAAGGTTAAGATATTACAAGTACTTCGTTATAAACCGTATATGAACCAGTCTTCTAAAGATATCCACAGATTCTCAAAAATAAAAAAACCCCGTCAATATTGGTATCAAACAGATCCCACAAGCCACCCGAATTCATCCAGACTACTCCTGAACTCCTTCCATCATCCAGTCGTTGTATAACTACGATTATCAATTCTTCCATTTTTAAGCTATAGTAAACACTTTTAAGCTTTCCTACCAACCAAGTCTCATAGAGAAGATTAGTAATCGCTCATCCAATTCCAAACGCCATGGAATGAGCCAGAATACCTTCTCCTGTGGCAATAATACAAGTAAACGAAAGTGGGGCAAGATATCGCCATTCATGATGATCTTTGAAAATTGAGTTTTGATACGAAAAGTTTAAAATGTGGCGAATTGTAAGATATAGAGAGATATGATGGTACGTATACAAGAAGAAAGCTATGGGTGGTATAGACAAGACAAACAGGTTAAATAAGAGCTACTCAAAGTGTCAAATTTACACTCATTTCCCCGATTTCTTAGTAACAGTTCTCGTTCAATCCATCATTATCGTACATTCTGGATGCAGTCTACTGTGGCAAAAAAGCTTAATCGTGAAAGCTCCGAAACCTTCCATTTTCTTCTCTATGACTGTCGTGGAGTCAGATGTGCACGATTGAGGCGTTTTTGGCGAAGATAATGCACTGATTTCTCGGGGGCAAGCTAATTCCAAGGCAAATACAGCTCTCTGTCAGCCTGATTGGACAACTGTGGCGATATACAGTTCAATTAGCGCGATGGGGTGAGTTAAATGAGAGTAGGTGAATGCCAGGGTTAGTCAGGGTATCTAACAAAACTACCGGTATGACATTTATGAAAATGGACATATGAGATATGGCAGTTGTGGATCTTGACCTGGTTGTACGAACATACATTTATCTTTATCTGCTCATCTCTAACATTTCTATCTTCTCATACTTTTCACTCTTCCAAGTGTCTCATTTCTAAATGTTTTTTTGTTTCACTGATGATCTCTGTCTGTCAACGCCACCACGTGAATATCGCCACTCTACCAATATATAAACCCCTGCTGTACCCTCTTGCACCCCAGGGTCAGTTTCAATTTCAACCTGGGCTGGCCCTTGAATATACTTGTGTGGAAGCGAGGTTGTTCTAAAACTCTTACTATCAGTGCCGCTCACAAGACTCACCATGAGCTCTACTTCACTGAACAGCATGACCTTACAACGGAGGGATTGCTGATGGACGTACAGTGCAGACCACGGGGTTCAAGATGAGAACCTGGGTGAAACTGATGTCAAATCTGCGCAGATTCATTCGGATCTGTGTAGGAATACCACCGTATTTCGGCTCCTTAATTGGATTACGGTCTTGGAGATTATCTGACTCAAATCTGTGTGTCCAAGATGGTACGGTGGGAGATTGCTTGATTGTTTTTCGTTTGTTAGGACAGAAACTGTTCTAGCCTGCAATCTATCAGGATAGGTTGCATTTGGAGACGAGCTCTACAAGGCGTATGAGCCCGTATCTAGTCACCATGTCGTTGATCGACTCTATTTATTATTGCTGAATATGATTGAAAGAAAGTTAAGTGTGTGTTGTAGTTTTTTGGTGTATTCTTCAGTGTTGAATATTAACTCCGCTTATCTCCGGAACGTCGTAGAGGACGAAATAATGAACCAAAGACAATGAAAATTTGTGAATCGATGAAAAAGAGCCTAAGGATTGTTTCATTAGCTGCAAGTCTCAAAAAGCCGACAAATTCTGCGATTTGGTTGCATTTTTCGCCCTGCAAATGGCTCCTACCCAAGCCGGGTCCAACGCACTGATGTGGTGGCTCAATGGTAGAGCTTTCGACTCCAGTCTTCTTTGGTTGTAATCGAAGGGTTGCAGGTTCAATTCCTGTCCATGTCAAGTTCTCTGAACTGGCAGTGGAGGAATCAATGTGGGTTTAAGTCCCATAGCTTCAGCTGATCAGTGTATTTTTTGTTCCCAAGTATAGGTTGCTTAGTAAGCCAAACCTGGAGAGCTGGAGCATGTAAATACTTGTACTGGAAGCAAGAAATATGTCTCAGAGCTGTTTGAACCACTATTATGTTCTTTTTGGTGTTTACTACGCTTAGGTATTGGTTGGTACTTGTCTATACTGAAGAGAGGTTGATTATGCTGTGAATGAACAACTTTGTAAATGGTTCTACTATAAAGATCAATGAAAACCCATTTATAAACAGAGCCATTCAGTAGCGATATTCCTTCTTAAAAGCTCACTCAATAATTTCTCCGTTTGTTCTTCATTTTTAGTGATTATATACAAGTACCAATATTTCTCTTAAATTCGCCTAATATATCAAAATTGGTATCAAAATAGTCGTAAATTTACCCCAAGTCGATTGAAAGACACCAGGAGTCTGTCAGACCACCCAGTCCTGGGTTATTGAGCTCCCCAGATTCGTGTCAAAATAAGGTGGACGAAGATTACGTAATTAATGAGCCGCACGAGAATGTTGAAAGTTGTGATTGTTAGAGAAAATGGTCAGAAATTTGTATATTGGGGTGTGCATGTTCCTCCTTTGTATACCCCTGCTTCCTTTGCAATTATATACGTGTGGCAGATTTGAGGCTGATTGACACATCTATATAATTTCAAGACTCGTAGAAGATGCTTATCAACTACAAGTACTAAAATGTCATGGGGTGAAGAAGAGGACCGAATTGTGCGGGTTCACGTGACCCGGTTCCCTGACGAGACGCCTGAAAAGTCGGCTTTTGTGCTCACTTCGACGTTTGGAGAGAGGTACAATTATCACGATATTCTCAAAGTGGTTTTGTATTATAAGGCGAGGTACTACTTTAGGCCATGAGTAATGAATCATATACTTGATTGATGTAGTATGTATGCTTGTAGCTGTATACTTGTAGAATGGGTCAGATAGTAGACAGTCATGACATGTATGAAATATCTGTTGTTAGACCCCCTGAAGACCCCTCTGAACCTCCTCAACACTCTGTTTAAGCACGTCAACTATCGTAGTTAGCTCCTCTTCAGTCACCGTGTATGGAGGACTGAGAATGACGTGGTCGCCCTCAAACGAGTCTACAGTACCGACACCCTTGAGAAAATGAACCCCGTGCCTCATGCCTGCCTTGTAGACCTTGGAAGAGAAACCCACTGCTCGAGGGAATGCTTTCTTGGTCGTTTTATCTTCGACAAACTCCACGTCCCAGAACAGACCTCGTCCTCGAATGTCTCCTACGTTGGGGTTGTCTCCAAGAGCGTCCTTGAGCATATTTTCGAGCTTGAGACCGAAAACTCGGCTTCGCTCAACCAGCTGGTCCTCCTTGATGATCTTCTGAAGCTCCAGACCCACACTGGTAGCAAAAATGTGGTCCTGGTACGTCTGGTGGCCCACCACATGGCCACTGCCGCTTTTGAACACTTTATCCACCTTTGGAGAGATGAGCACTGCTGCCAGAGGCACGTACCCTCCTCCAAGCACCTTGGCGACAGGCTGGAGATCTGGACCTTGGTCCATTTCGTGCTGCCAAGCGTGATACGTTCCACAGCGTCCCATGCCGCTCATGACTTCGTCTAGAACAAAGAGAGCGCCGTATTTGTGACAAATGTCTCGACAGCCCTTGATGTAGCCCTTTGTGGGGGGCACACAGCCCAAAGTCGCGCCAATGACCGTCTCACAGGTGAAACTGATGACGGTTTCCGGTCCCAGTTCCTGAAACTTGGCATCCAGCTCGTCCAACAGCTGCTGGGTGTACTCGTCTTCGGTCTGGCCCGGTTGTGCGCCTCGGTAGTAGAAGCAGGTTGACACTTTGTGGAAGTTTGTGGTGTTTAGCACGTCAGCATACGGCTCTCGACGGGATCCAAAACCTCCCAGAGAAAGAACGCCAAGAGTGCTTCCATGGTACGAAAAGTCACGTGAGATGTAATTGACCCGTTTCGGCTCGTTTTTCTCGACGAAGTACTGCTTGGACAGTTTCAGAGCAGCCTCGTTAGCTTCACTGCCAGAGTTGAGGAAAACAGCCGAAGAAAACGCTCCCTCAGGAGACTGTTCCACGAGATACTTGGCCAGGTCATCGGCGTGCTTTGAACCGAGGCCGTGGCTCAAAATGTACGGCAGACCGGCCGCTTCCTGGATCTTGGCGATCATCCGCTCATTTCCATGGCCTACAGCAGCCACAGCAGCTCCTCCACACGCGTCTAGCACCGTTCGGGTCTTTCCATCCTCTTCAATGGTCAATTCCGTGCCTTTTCCGGCAACGGTTCGGGGCAGAGTCGCATACACGTCTGTCTGGAACACGGACATGGCAGAAGTCGGTTTTCCAGTGTTTTTGTCAACTGTGGGGTGACTGGAATGGGGCATATATATATATTTCAGGAATTAGTCACTTGGCATGCATGCGGAGAAAATAAACTTTTCATGTTATCCGATAAGAAACCATATACAGAAGGAGAGCCCGAGTGAGTCATTCATGGAGGAATGAGGGGAAGAAAAGAGATAATAAGAGTGTTGGTAGGTAACTGACTGTGGTGTCATACTACAGTCTTCTTTCCAGACCTCAATCATGCCTCTAACACTCTCAAAATAGCAAAATTTCAAAATGGCCAAATTCACCTCCGACAAGGTTTCGGAACTCCGAAAACTCATTCGCGGCCCGATGGTTTAGTGGTATAATTCTCGCTTAGGGTGTCCTGAGCAATTTGCGAGAGGTCCCGGGTTCAATTCCCGGTTGGGCCCGTCCAGCCGACAAGCTGTTCTTTTTTCGTGTCAGGGTTAGTCAGGGTTGTTTTTTTGTCCTGTTGGAACGTCGTGAGCCATGGACAACCTTCTTCGGCTTCATCTTGATCTGGACTAACGTTGTAATGAGACTAATGCATCGATAGACTGGAGGTATTGTGACAGTAGCTTCTGTCAATCAACAGCCTCTCTCATCATGGACGCAGATTCTAGGTGTTAACATGGAATGCTGTATTTGATGGACGTTCATAGGGAGCCGAGGTATGTCCAAAAAAGAGCTCAGAACGACGGGGACTTCTGGAAGTTGAGATTCGGACCTAATCAATTGCTTCTATCAACTCCTCGTATCTCTAGCTCATCTCAACGTCCACAATCATAAACTCCAAGACTGCTAAAGTGTACGTCACCTACGAGAACATTAGTAAGTGTTTGTATTGGTCAGTCGACATACACCCTTCACACACCAGGTCTTTTCCAGCGTCGCAATGCTTGCCCAAATGCCGATGTCTTTTTTTCGTATTTTAATTATCCGACCTCGAACACTACAACACAATAGATAAAGTGTGACACAGATATAACGAGAAAGTACCAAGAAAGTGACCGTAAATAGCTCTGCAAATAGACAACAAACTGATTTCAAGACATCCACTAAATTCCCTACCACCTACCATCCATTCCTTTTATTCTGATTTTTCTGATTTTTTTTTTCCACTTCTTCTCCCTCTTGTATGCAATGTCACCTCCTGAAACCCACACCAGCCTGGCTAGCTCAATCGGTAGAGCGTGAGACTCTTAATCTCAAGGCTGTGGGTTCAAGCCCCACGTCGGGCTAACTACCTTCGTGTAGTATTTTTTGCCCAGCATCCTTTTGACGTCTTATGAGCTCGTCGTTATAGCTCTGGTAGACTAACCTCCTTGAGACGATCCTAACATAGCAACAAAAACCAAACAAAACTCCGAAAGCTGAAAAAAGTACTGATTACAGCCAGAGCACTCCGCCAGAGCACTCCGCCAGAGCACTCCGCCAGAGTACTCCCCCACAGGGGCTCGAACCCTGGACATTTCGGTTGCGTGCTTCTAGGGTTACTAAAAGCCGAACGCTCTACCAACTGAGCTATAGGGGAGAAGCAGGGCCACGTGTTGAGAAGGATATGTTCGCTTTGCCAATTGTCGCATTATTTGGCGAATTATTGAGCTTTCGGACATCTGGTGCGTTATTTGGGTCTCCAAAGCTCTAGCATTGTAGATGGAATATGGAGATATGAGCTGATAGTCTATATAGTTCAAAAACTCATAAGAAATGTCTATGAACGAGCTTTGAACTGGTATGCATCAATTGGATCTGATCTCTGTCATCACTCATACAGAACGCATCCTATCAGATTCATTTTGCCAAGTGGTACAGACCTTCAAGATTTCGCTGGTACAGTCCATATCCTGTGATAACTAGTGTGTCATGTTATGGCACATATGTCTCTCGGTGAGTATATAACAATCATTCGCTACGCTCATGATTGCCGCTTGTATAATACATCTATTGTCTATCCTTCTGTCTAAATATCCTGGGCCTTGTAGGGAATATTGGTATCTCCAAAGATATCCCTACACTCGATGATTCTGAGCTCGCACTGCTTCATGCTTTCCGCGTTTCCAATCTGGCCTCTCTGGATGCCCGACTTTTGCGCTGCTTCGTCTGTTCTTTTGAGAATCTGCTGAACCACACCCAGCACTTCTCCCACAGCAACACGGAGAGGGTCTGCCACGGGTTTGAGGGTGTGGTAGGTGTAGAATCTGTCGGACAGCAGGGCGGCGAAGATGTCTCCGGTGCCCGTAAAGTACGACTTGATTTTGTTGAACTCGTAAATGTACGTTTTCGTGGATCCGTCTTTCTCCCGAGTGGATCCTGCAGAGTAGAGAATGCTGTCGTTGTCGGAGAAGGACAAGGACGAGATGGCCACGTAAGGAGTCTTGTAGGTGGTGTGGAAGGCGTCCAGAGCCTGTTTGAGCGTCTCTCGGTCGGTGATTTTGACGCCAGTCAGCAGTTCCGCTTCAAACTGGTTCGGAGTCACCAGAGTCACTTTCCCGCTCTTCAGAATGTCCTGGTAGACGGGGATGGTCTTTTCCGACACGTACATGCGTCCCGCGTCGCCCAGAACCGGATCCAGCAGCCAGATCAGCGCAGGGTTGTTCTTCTTGAGGTCTTCTCCGACCTGGCCCACAGCCTCCACTCCTTCTTCTCCAGGCACGTAGCCAGTCAGCAGAAACTCGTAGGACAGGCCCGCGAGCTTGAGACCGTCGTAGACGTCGAGAATCTCCTGGGCCGACGCCTTGGTGCCCTTGACCGACCCGTAGCCCGTGTTGTTGGAGAAATGCACCGTGTTGAGAGCATCCACTTCCCAGCCGAGACACTGCAAGGGGAACGTGGCGGCCTTGTTGCCGACGTAGCCGTGCACCACGTGGGACTGGATAGCTAGTAGGTGTTTCATGGTGGAGTCACTACAAGTAGACAGCCAACGCTTATCGAAGATAATGGTCAAACTTTGATGTTGATGTTGGGAGTGAAGATGTGATAGTTGTGCACGTAGTTGGGAGAGCCAAGTAAGGTGGTGATAAGAGAGACCAGAAGAGAGTTTAGGTTAACAAATGGGTGACTAATGTCAAGTACAAATTGTATTGACACCATGGAAATACTATCAGGCTCTAGAGTTATTAATACATGATGCCACACTAGACCATTGCATAACACGGTCTAGTAACAATCTACAAGTAGAAGATTGATACATCTCACTCCTTTTCATCATGTCTCTACTTGTAGGGTGTTTGAGGACAACACTTAGTCTAAACTATTAGTTAGCTTTACTTAAGACAAAAAGTCACCTGGGGGTTCAAAAACGAGGTTCCAGATGTGCTGGAAGGACGAGAGTAGGTTCATTATGGACCTGACGCTTGGATTATTGCTTCCAAGTCATTTCCAGCTAAAATGCCAATACAAAATCGTCCAGTTTACCGGAAGATGCAAGAACTGTACACTCCATCTAGTTAGCATCCCAGTTAATAAATGAAACACAACTCTCGACGTTGCATATAAATAATGAAACAAAGGTGGTGCCAAAACAAGGGAAACGCAGTTAAAACAGAAATGAGTACTCTAAATCAACTCAAAACCAACCTGCAACACTCCTTTCTTTCCCCTCTATTTTCTCCCTATTTCCTCTATTGTCTCTATTTACTGTATCTCAAAATCCACATTTCTCCTCCGATAAACTTCATGCATGAGCTAAATTAATACACGCGCAACACGAGGAACATCACCAGACTCTTACATCAGACTCTTACAAGTACAACCCACTGCACCGCAAAATGTCGCTACGAGGCCTGGAGCTCGACTACCCGCTGTTTGTGGCCGAATTTCTCGACAAGGACCACGTGATTGTCGGAGGAGGAGGAGGCGAGGGAAACCACGGAATTCCCAATAAGTTGGTGAGTAGAGGTGGAGAGGTTTCAACAGCATGAGTGAGAAGTGATGGTGAGTCGTTGGAAATGTGCAGGTGACATTGCCATGTGGAGGTGACATTGGCAATGTAGCAATTGTCTTTGATTCATCTAGCTCACTCAATGACATATCGTGAGATTGATCTATGTTCATACTCAGCATGTGCATTCCTAACATGTGCCATTCCATGTGCCATTCTCCCCACCTTCTAACACAGAGCGTAATCAACATCAAGGGCCCGGAGATGCCGACCAAGGTGTCTGAGATTGTGCTGTCGAAAACAGAGGACAATCCCACGAGTCTAGCTGTGTTCGACAAGAACACGGTGTTCGCCGGCGTCAACAGCAACAGCGCAACGCTCAAGGCCGGCAAAAACCACCATCTGCGCCACTTCTCGCTGTCCGACGACCGGGAGAAATGGACCGAGACGAAATCGGCCCAGATTTTCGAAGACGTCGGCATTCTGGACTACCAGAAGGGTGCCCTGGCAGTGCCTAAACACAAGTCGCTGATCCTCAGCAACTCCACGGCTCCGGGGCACATCTACTCCGTCAACGTCAAGGACCACGCCGTCAACTTCTCCGAGAAGACCGAGGGCGAGATCAACGGCATTTCGCTGTCGCTGGACGAGTCCAAGTTTGTCTACGTGACGGACAAGAACCTGGTCGTGGCTGACTCAGCCACCGGCAAACACATTGTCAACTCCGAGTCCATCAAGGGCGAGACCTTTTCGCGAGCGGCCTTCCTCAAGTCGTCAGCCGTAGTGGCAGCCATTGCCGTGGGAGCCAAAGACGGCATCAAGCTCGTCAAAATGCACGGCGACAAGTTTGAAGAGGTGTCGTTCAGCTCGTTCAAGGGCCTCAAGAAGGTGACGGCGCTGGCGTGCCACGACAAGTACATTTTCACCGCCCACCAGGATCTCAGCCTGTCCATCTTCTCGGCCGACAACCTGCGGCTGCTGAAACAGTTCAAGGAGGCCCACGAGTTTGCCATCACGCGGGTGGTGCTGAACCCCGATGAGACCATGGCCGTGTCTGTGTCTGCGTCCAACACGCTGGGCGTCATTGACATTCCTGCCGACGGCAACTTTGGCGGCAACAAGCTGTTTGACATCATCATTCTCACCATTCTCATTCTCTTTGTCGCCATTGCCTACCAGAAGATTGTTGGTACGCGACAGTGGTGATGAAGGATGCAGAATTAGAGACTGTCTGTGTAGTACAGAAACATATATAACTACGCATTTGTGTCTGAGCTAGTCATTTATAACTATTAGCATTTATTCCTTATGTCTGAGCTACTCAAATGAAGCAAGTATTGAGATCTCCTCATCTCCTCATCTCCTCATCTCACCCGGAACATGAGCCTCTGCTCTGTGTACCGACCCCACGAGTCGTCAAACTCCTGCCAGGTCTCGTCAAACCTCCAGATCTGAGCCTCCTCCCACACTCGCTCGAACCAATCGAGAAAGTTGGGTTGGTCTGTAACAGGGTAGTCTTGAGTGTTACTGAGTCTGAGCTGTTTGAGTTGTTTGAGCTGGTTGGCTGTTGTTTTCAAAGGGGCTTTTGCCAAACACGAGTACTTGTATCGCTGTAGGGTATCGCTGTTGTCGTCCACAAACGTGACACGAACGTTTCTCATTGTGTCTCAGAGTTGTAGACACTGAAGAGTAGTAAAGAAGTACTTACACTTGTACTTGTACTTGTACTGTACCAGGTACTGTACTTGTAAACTGTTGTTTAAGAATTAGAGTGAGTTCATTTGGACAAAGTCATTTGACTATAAAACAACAACTAGACAAGATAAAAAGACAGGGACTTGATCATAGACAAACAGAGAGACGTAGTTACATGTCTAATCACTGTGTTTCTCGATTTCCGCGCTTTTTTCCGCTTTTTTTTTTTTTTCTCATACATTCAATTCATTATAACATTAATAAGCATAATTCCCTTAATCGAATGTAAGATCACGTAATACTAACAATTTCTGTTTAGACGGGTTAACAAGAAAAACATGTGACGGTAAAAACATAATGAACAAGAGGACTTGATGGACATCCGCGAAAAATCCGCTATTTCCACCCTCAAAACACACGTCGCCAACCGGGATCTCCAATCTTGGGCGTCTGGTGTAGTTGGTTATCACATGCGCTTAGCATGCGCGAGGTCCCCGGTTCGATTCCGGTGTCGTCCAGAGAGCCCTGAGCTCTTCTTTTTGCTTCCTTTTTGTCTGACTTACATTTTTCCTCACTTTTTGGCAAGTATCTCAGGCCCTCCAACCTCTGTCTCGATAAGAAACTCAATTAACAAGAAACAGAATAAGAAGGGTACTTTCTATTGGTATCTTTGTGACGAGGAAAGAATGCGCTTTCAACTTCTTATACGCTTCAACCGTCTTCTTCTTTTCCTTCATTCTACTATATCTTAAACTCCCCTACTTTTGCTTACATAAGCAACCTCGCAAACTCCGCAACCTCGCAACTCCGTGCATGCAATATATAATCTATGAGACGACCTGGAACTCTTCCGTCAAGTTAACATCCTCCTTTTTGTCCCCCATTTTGTCCTCCATTTTGTCCTCCGTTTTGTCCTCCGTTTTGTCCTCCTTTTCCTCCTTCTTCTTCAGAATCGACTTCCTTGCCTGTTCAATCAGATAGTCGTAGTCGTCCTTGTGTTTCTGGACCCACTGTCTGTCGTCGATGTTTTTGATGGTCATTTTCGCTGGCTGGGCGTTTTCGTTGGCCACCACCGTGTTTTCCCACCGTCGCAGATCGTCCTTGATTTCGCTCTTTGATCTCGGCGTCTTATTGTCTACGTTGGCGTTCCACAACGTCACCCATTCGTCGTAGCGTCGGAAAAGCGCCTGTTTAGTACCTGAAGTCGACAGACCTTCGTCCTGCAGCTTCCTACGCACATTAGCAACGCTTTCCGACGCCTGATTCACCCGCTGGATCTTCTTCAACGGCTTGGTCTTCTTCTTTGTGCCCAGCCAGTTGCCACCACCTCCCGAATCGTTGCAGTTGTTGTCCAGGTGTCTGTTAATTGCTGCTCCTGGAAGCATGGCCTGACACACCGGACACTCGACCTGGATGTCGTCCGAAGAGTCGAGACCGGGTTCTGTGTAGTTTTGCCGGGCCCGTTTACGTCCCGAGCGGCGTCTACCGTCGTCCAGATCGTCGAGATCCGGACTACTGGGCTCTGTGACTTGTGGAGGAGGCTGTCTGGCTGCTTCCTTGACAACACGCAATATAGCCGCTCTATGAGCGCCAAAATGCTCGACCAGCGTCTCCACGGTGACGTTTTTGCGCAGCTGCGAAATCTGCTGCTCCTGCATACACGTAGGACATCTCTGGCTGGTATTGGTGAGATAGCGCTGGATGCAGAGAGAACAAAAGGTGTGTCCGCATCCCGTGATCATCGGGGCGGTGAAAAACTCCTTGCAGATGTGGCAGCGCAGCGTCTCGTCCACGTCTTTGAGCCCGCTGAGCTTGGAGTCCGTCCAGTCGCTGGGATCCGGAATGTCGCTGTTCATGTTGTCGCGAGGAACAATCTACAAGTTTTACGCGTTCATGCATGTTAATGGATCTGAGTTTAATCGGGTATTAAAAAAAAAAAAAATAAATAAAGGGAAAATAAAAATAAAAATAAATAAATAAATAAATAAAAGGAAAATACAAAGAATTGGGAAAAGGAAAAACGATGAACGAAATGAAGGAGATGAAGAAATAGAGGGACAAAGAAGAAAGGAAAAAGGAGAACAATAAAACATGTCTCGCCACAATGGGCAATTCAGAATACGATAGGTCTCCCTGGTCCATTAAGACGTTAGAAGAAATGGAGAAAGAAAAAAGGGAAATATTATTTTCTTATTATTCCAAGTGCGTAAATAAGAGGCCCTGAATCACTGGCAATGTTCTACACTTTCCTATTGTGGAGTTGTTTCTATAACTTCAAGTTCATATGGCTACCCACGATACAGATGCTTAATCATCAAGTGTATTGTAATTATCTACTTCTTACTGTATATATGAGTAAACAAGAAACAAGAAACACAAACACGACCAGTACAGTCTCCATCCTCCTGCTCTTCTTCATTCACACATCTGACCACCCTACGTACCACCACTCGATCTATCAACAAACACGACATATCCCATTGACACAATACATAAACACCGCCTTCCATGCTGTCCACCAAAAACATGGTCTCAGTCTACGAACTGGCAGGCGTAGTTCTCGTCCTGGCCCTCTACACCGCCTATCTGGGAAACCTGCCTACCTTTGACTACCGAACTGCCCGTAGAGGGAAGCTGGAACGGCTGGAAACTCTCAAAAGATGCATCTCTACACTCGAACAAGAGATCATCGAGCCCTGTGACCAGGTGGAGAGCGATATCAGACAACTTTTGCCTATGGTGCGACGAAGATACCAGGAATCGAAACCCCGAGTCCGGCTTCCTATTCCTGTCAAGACAAGACCCAGACATGAACACCTGAGACTGTTCAGGTATACTCCTAGAAGGAAGGCTTTTGTGAGAGTCAACAAAAGTCAACAAACTACTCTGTCAGGAAACAAAAGTCAACGAACCGCTCTGTTGGACGAAAACGCTTTTGATATGACCAAGTTGAGAAAACTGAACAAGAAGGGAGTCAACACTGAGAACGACCCGTACTTGAACCCCCAAGCCAGACATCCTCTCAGCTCGGCCATCTGTAACCAGGCTAATAGGAGGTATCCCAAGCGTCTTATTCCGGAGAGTTTTTTATTCAGAGATTAATGATTCCGTTTGTGTTCTACAAGTACAAGTAATTACAGTGTTATCATTCTTTTTTATTTTTATAATCACTAATACAATATGAGAGAACTATACGAACTTGTCTACAAGTAATGACAGTCAGTATACGACTCTTGTTGACCAATGCCAAAGCTCTAGTAATATAGATGAACTAACTGAGAAGTCAAGCGACTGTTGTTAGACACTTCATTCAGTGGCTTCAATTGAGATGAGAGACTTGGTCAGCTTTGATCACACTACCATTCTACCATTCTGCACATTCTATTCTCATGGACATTAACACCTTAGATACTACAGTACCACTCTACACATTCTATTCTCATTAATTACGGACATTAACACCTAGGTGGTTCACACCTCAGATGGTCATAACAGGTTTCCAAGGTCAGCACCTACTGCTTCTTCAAATACCCCACAGTAGACTGGGCAGGAGCAGGAGTCGACGACCGCGAGACAATGACCGCCAGCACCCACTGCGGCAGCCACAGTCCAAACAGCACCTGCCAGGTCCACACCTGGTTGCCTCGCAGCGACCACAGCAGCATCTGCAGGATGTCAAACGGCGAAATGTGGAGCACCGCGCCCACGGCCGCTAGCCAGGTCCAGGGACACGTGACCACCAGAATCAGCAGGTTGCTCTTGGTGTGCGCAGAACCCGGTCGGATGAAGTTGAACGCTACCGTCAGCAGACCCAGCACCATCGCCAGCGAGAAGTTGATGGTTGCCAGAGCGGTGGTAACGAGTCCGTGGAGCAGCAGAGAGATGGCCAGCGTGACATTCGGCTCGGCAGGCGAGTTGGCAGGATGAGGGGGAGGAGAGGGAGCCACAACTGACAAAATAGGCAGACAGGCGCTGATGACAAAGAGAGAGGTCAGAACGGGACCCACGGCGGTGGTGGGCACGACTGTGAGCACTCCTCCGATCGTCGTGCACGCTCCAAAGACGGCGATGATGGTGAAAAACGACTTCACCAGCGACGTGGACCGGTTGGGTTTGGTGGCGTACAGGTAGATGGCAGTCAGCGGGAAAGACGCACATACCAGCACGGCGCTGGGGAGGTAGGTGCCGATGGACACGAACTTGGTCGGCGACAGCAGCAGGTAGAAGAAGAAGGACTGGTGGAAGTGTTCCAGCAGGTTGTTGATCGATCTCAGCGTGCTTTCTGCCATGCGGCCAAAAGTGGTGATATCGAACGGTCCCGTGGTTCCACGTGCCCGCAGCGTGATGGCGTCGATTCGCCAGCCCGAAAACGCCTCGGATCCGGGACTGTTGCTGATGCCGGTAGTCAGCTGGCGCGTCATTCCGGACAGCATGATTTTCAGCCGGTTGGCGTACCGGTTGAACACGTCCATCTGCTGGTTTCCAAAGAACTCGACCAGGGCCGCAGGCATGTACCGTTTGACGAAGCTTTCGTCGTTCTCGGTGACGCCCTGGATGACGGTAGCCAGGTTTTCTGTGCTGGCAACAATCACGGCGGTGTTGATGAGATCCAGGTTGGGCAACTGGCCGTTGAGCCCCTCGTAGAACACCTCCATGAAGTCAAAGTGTTCGCTGGAGCCCTCGGGGTAGTCCAGCACTACAGCTCCCTCAATGGCTCCGGCAGTCAGAGCAAGACTGGTGTGATAGGCGGTGACCCAGGACCGCAGCGCAAAGCCCGAGTCGCTGGGAATCACAAACACAATGTTCTTGCTCCACACGCTCCACCGCTTGAGGTACTTGGCCAGAGCAATCAGCACGCTGATGCCGCCAATGTTGTGTTCTCCATCCTGGTTGATCCAGGGAGCCACCAGAACCATGGCCTCGGCATTGTCGCCTCGCGGAGCGTGCATGACGCCGTAGACGTTGGTGCCGTTGTACGACTCGGAAAAATGGTCGACGGACCACTCGTGCAGCGACGTTTTGAGGCCAATGGCAGAAAGAAAGCCGTCCAGATGCTCGATGCGTTCCTGCTCGTTGATCAGGCCCTGGGCCTCGGAGTGCACAATCGCCTGGATCTCCTTCTTGTAGGCGCGCACGTGATTCCACTCGCTTTCGCGGAAATGCGTATGTGCCTGTCCTGGAAGCAGCGCGTTCTCACTGACATAGGTGTATCGATATTGACCATCCAGAGGCAGTACTGCCATCCACAGAGCTCCAATCACGCTCACCAGCAGAGACAACAACGGCAGCCAGCCTATGATCTTGTCCCGCAGTCCCAGCCGACTCGCCACTTGCGTCAGTTTTTCAAACAAGCCCATGGTGTGATTGAGTGGGAGAGTGTGGAGTATTACAGTCCTGACTACATACGTGGGATTATGCATGTCCAAAATATACTTTGGCGTAAACTTCGCGAAGGTGAGAAAAAGCGCTTGGAAAAGACGTCGAAAAATGGAGGGGTATTTTGGATGCTTAGTCAGCGTCAGATGATTAGTCAGCGGCGCACGTGACCAAAAGGGGCCAAAAAGTGACCTTCTAGAACTCCAATTAAGGTTCAGAAGTCACTGCGGAGGACGAGAAGAAATACATGAGTTGTATATGTGAAGTATCTTCGAGAAGGAGGAGTTCGAATCTCTCGGACGTCTCCACGGAGGTCGGCTTAGGTAATCGAGAGTTAGGAGAGTGTTTGAAGAGCTAACTAAGGCTCAGGACTGACTGGTCAGGATCATTGGGGCTGCTTACATAATACAGATGATAAGGTTGCAGACTGGAGAAATAATACAAGAGGTACGTGAACAGAGTGATATCCAATGAGTCAAGGGTACCCTAATAAAAGGCCTCAGAATGGGACCTCAAACTGTTTTCATACTACATAGGACACCAGTTAATCACACTCTATGCGGCTTTGTTTTGTATCTCGTAATTAGAGGCAACTAAAACACATCTCATGTGATTACATAATACATCTAGCCAGTTCTGAAAGACTTCCAACATAAGGTTACATATTGGGGAAATAATTTAGGAGGTCCGTAAACAGAGTCATCTGTACAGTCAGGCTAAGAGCTTGAGAAACGGAAACTAGTTCTGAGTGTCTTGTGGTTGTCCAGTAGCAAATATAAATATACCAGATTGATCTCCAGCTAACAAAGTATACTTCCCAAGTTTCAGCTTGCTTCTAGCTCGTTTTTCCATGACTCTGAGTGGTCCTCAAAAACGGCCTATCAGTGGTGCGGCTCGTTAATTACGTAATAATTACGTAATATGGGCTCCACCTTATTTTTGAAGAACTCAAGCAAGTTCCACAACTCAGGACGGAGTAATCTGACAGGCTCGTGAGTGTTACCATTGGATCGGGGGTGATTTTGTGGTCATTTTGATAGGTCTTTTGACAGGTTTGTGAGCAAGTATTCAGAAGCCACTCTCCAACACGTATACAACCTCTTTCAATTAAGACACTTCACATATACCACGCATCTTTAGAACAAAAACAATTCTCCTTTATCGTCAAATTTGATACAGAACTCGATCTTCTTAGCTCTTGTATCTTATTGATTCACTCTCTGTTCCATTTCCAATTCTTTAAGACAAAACTGTCAACAAACAGTTAGAAAATAGTTTAGGACACAACCTATCGTGCTTCGCACTCTAGCTTGTTTGAATCGTTCCTTCGGCAATCTTGCAGAATATAGGTCTGTCTCAACTGTCTTGGTTCTGATTTTGCATGATTTTGCATGATTTTGCATGATTTTTGTACTTTTGATTTTTGCATGATATTTGCTCACCCAACTAACTGTATTCTGCCAATACCTGCACTTTTCGGACTCCGAAAACAGTTCATATGTACTGTGTCTGTCGTTGCGATTCGTTTGAAGTGAGCAAGATTCTTGTAGCACTTTCGCTCACTATGATTGCTTTGATTTATTTTAATTTAAAATATTTTACAAATATTTATGTTTAATAAAATTTTAATGTTTTAATAAAAACGTTTTCCGATGTGCAACTTTACCTTGCTATAGCACGGAAACTAATTGCTTGTATAAAAAAAATACACATGTTCGGAAGACGTGCGGCTTGCAGAATGCCACATGTTGCAGTCTGACTAATTAATGGTGGCGAATGTGGAAGGTGGTGGAAAGAAACAGCATCATGTGTGTTCTGTTCATCCGCACCGATTTGTGTTTCCGTCATCCGCATGGATTTGTCATAGACTACAGAGCAGCTAGTGTCACTTGTGCATCGCCAAGCATCTTTACGAGCTTCCCCTTTGGTTAGGGTCGAAGCTTGTCCATTACTAACAACCGTTCCTGACGGAGATAAGCCTTGACGGATATAAGAGCGGATTTAAAAAATGACAGGTGGAAGAGATAGTAGAGGTGGAAGAAAAATGTGGGAAATGAGTCTTGAGAATACTGTGTGTTACAGGTAGTGTCCATGTAACCGTTTCCCTCATTTCAGCTGTATCAAATTTCTCGCCCACCTTCTCCACCTGCAGGGTTTTCATAAGAGAGCTTGGCTGCATGCCGTCGCTTGGCAAAGTCTCTTTGAAATCACTTTACCCTTTTTGCAGTAACCCGCCGCCCTGGTTTATCCCCATGCCAAACTCTTTTGCGCAAGGCTGACAAATGGGTACGGTTTGCAGAGAGCGAAAGCTGCGGTATAAGAACCGGATCGGCCCGCTCTCAGCAACCACCCAGACAGATCACAATACAGATCCAAAGAACATAATAGCATGGATACCGCCTTCTCGCAACTGCTCAACTTTGTGTCCCGAGGCCGGCTGTTTGCCTACCCCGAGCAACGGCCCGGCTTCCAGGTGCCCTCCCAGTTTTGGCATGGCGCTCATTCTCACGAACATGACGACGTTGAACGCGGTCTGGAAGACGCCTTTGACGGCATAGACGTGGACCCCAACCGAGGCAACCACGACGACAGTCCGCTGGAAACGTCGGACAACTCCATTGTCAACAATAAAGAGAGTCTGGAAAAAGATGCTCAACATAGCGAAGACCTGTGTGTGGGATGGTACGGACCTGACGATCCAGAGAACCCCCAGAACTGGTCACCTCTCAAGAAACACTTCATTGCCAGCCAGGTGCTCACCCTCACCTTCTCCGTCTACGTGGGATCGTCGATCTACACTCCTGCGCTTCCCGAGATCATGGAGCACTTTCACATTTCGCAAACAGCTGCTCTGGTGCCCCTGTCTGTCTTTGTCTTCGGCTACGGTATTGGACCCATAGTCTTCTCGCCGCTGTCCGAGCACCCCGCCGTGGGCCGCATGTGGATCTACGTCGTCACCCTGCTCATTTTTGTGTGTCTGCAGGTCCCCACGGCTCTGAGTCCAAACATTGGCTCTCTGATCATTCTGCGGTTCCTGGGCGGAGTCTTCTCGTCGCCAGCTCTTGCTACATCGGGAGCCACCTTCGGAGACATCTACCAGATTGCATACATTCCCTTTGCACTTGCTCTGTGGGCCATTTCCGCCATCTGTGGACCCGTGTTTGGACCTGTCCTGGGAGGCGTGTTTGCACAGGTGCTGGGATGGAGATGGACCTTCTGGGTGCTGCTGTGGATCTCTGGCGCGTGTCTGGCGGTGCTGTTTCTCTTTTTCCCGGAAACCTCAGGAGCTAACATCCTCTACCGACGAGCCAAGCGGCTGGAAAAGCTGACTGGCAAAAAGTACACCACAGCTGCTAGACAGGAGTGGGCGACCAAGAAAATGTCGACTGTGGCCTACGACATCCTGCTGCGGCCCATGCTCATCACCTTCACCGAGCCCGTGGTCTTTGCGCTCGGTCTGTACATTGCCCTGCTGTACTCCACGCTCTACAGCTGGTTCGAGGCGTTCCCCATCGTCTTCACGGAAATGCACGGCTTCAACACCATCCAGTCGGGTCTCGCGTACCTCGGTCTCATCGTCGGCGGCTTTGTGGGCGTCGGCATCTACCTGCCCATCATCTACACCAACTTCACGCGGCCCGTGCTTCAGGGCAACTTTCCCCCGGTGTCCATGTTCATGAAACTGTGCCTCATCGGCTCCACCGTCTTCCCGGCCTCGCTCTTCTTCTTTGCCTGGACGTCGCACAAGTCCATCCACTGGATCGTGCCAATCGTCGCCTCCGGCATGTGCATCATCGGCATGGTCTTCATCTTCCAGACGGTGTTCAACTACCTGTCGGGCTCGTACCCCAAATACATTGCCTCGGTGTTTGCCGGCAACGGTCTGTTCCGAGCCTTTGTGGCTGGAGGTTTCCCTCTGTTTGCCCACCAGATGTTTGTGACTCTGGGTCCGTCCAAGTTTCCCGTTGGCTGGGGCACTACGCTCATCGGATGCATTGGAGTGCTCATGGGTCTGATTCCCCTGGTGCTCATCAAGTGGGGCGACAAGCTCAAGGGCTCCTCTCGATGGGCCTAATAGATATTTATAGATAATAGATTAATGAGAATAGTGAGAGTAGTGAGAATGAGAATGATGAGAGTGAGAATGATGAGAATAGTGAGAATAGTGAGAATAATGAGAATATGAGAATAGTGAGAATGATGAGAAGAATGTGAATAAATTCGAATTATTCGACTTATTGACATTTTTAGAGATTAATTTCAAAAATTCGATTTTCTGAATCAACCCTTCACAGGCAACCTTCCAGTATATCGAGTAGCTTGAACCAACGCTTATCACCACCTCGTATGTACTAAAATAGCGCAGACTGTACATACAGTTAGGTGTCTCATATTTTCCTCGGCGATGAGCCCCTTGTTGTGAAACAAAGAAAAATACGTTAAAGTTCAATTTGTCAAAATACGACGACGTTAAATGAACAAGGAAGAGCGGTTAGCCAGGGTTAGCCAGGGTTAGTGGGGGTTAGTGAGGGTTAAGGAGAAACAGGGAAATGCCAGATTAGAGTGCCAAATCCAGTGTAAAATCGATTTACAAATTCAAGTACAAGTACAACTTTTTCCCCTTCTTGCCTTCCACAGTGACTCTCAAACTTTCGACAACCTCCCTCCTACTATGCACAGATCTTCGCTATATTGACGCAGTGTCTGTGATACTGTGGGGATAACTCAAACATGGTGTTTTTACAAGTAGCTGATTTTCTTTCTTCTGTTTCAGCAAAGCGAGGGGTAGTCAGGGTGTTGAAAGATTGAAGTGTATGTACATTCTGACTACCATTCAATAGTCTTAATTAGACAATCAACTCCATGACGCATCTCGCGTATTGCTCGTTCGAGTTGGAGAGTCAACTCTCTTCTTTGCATGATATGCGACGCATCTCTCAATCATATACTTGTAGCCTCTTTCTGGGTTGATGCAGTATAGAATCAAGGCCAGGCTGCAGATCTGAACCGATTCCGAAAAGATACAAGTTATGACTCAGATGTCAGGAGCTGAGCTTCTATAAGGAGTCTTCAACAACTGTGAACTATAGCTGGTGTTGAAGAGTCTTTTCCATTCAAATTATACACTCCCTGAAGGTATAGAAGATACTAACCTATCTGTAAGGTAATTAGGTCGTTTTTTTGCCATTTTTTTGCGGGACACGTGACTTAATTGTCCGCGCTAACTGACTCAGCACTCACGTGACCCACAGTTGGTCTGTTGGGTAGTGGTAACATATCTGCCTTCCATTCAGTTGATAGCAGGTGCCAGGGGTTCAATTCCCCTACAGCTCATTTTTGAAGCATTTTTGAAGCCAGTCTTTTTGATTTATTTCGTGTATTTGAACGACCAAGGGCATATTCCTGATGCTTGGATTATGCGTTCTGGAGTTCTAATCAGTCAAGCGAATACGACCAGAAAAATGGAGTGTAATGGTTTTGACTGAACAAGGAACAGGTGTCAGATGTTTCACAGTGACTCTTCACGTGATCACGTGATGATGAGTGCCATTGGTAATTGCTGAAGAGATCAAAATAGAGTCTTTACTGTGTTGCTCTGTTCATGGGTGACTATTATTACAGTGTGGTATGTAGTTGGTCTTTTGTGCAAGATTCGGCACTCACGTGACCCAATTGGCCCACTGAATCTGCTCAGCCTGGTCTGTCAGTTGTGCCATAGGCTGAGATACCAATTAAACAGCTACTTGTACTGTCTGTGACTTTTGACAGTACTTTCTCTTGTCTTCAGATGAGTATGGAGTATGATAATGCTGACTCTATAGCTTTACATTTGTGGAGGAATAGTTGCGAGTCCCTTCATGGGCTAAGAAACCTGCTTAAGAATTGGACCTAACGGTTAGGAAAGGCTGGCAAGTAGACTTGAGCATTCAAGACGTATATCAGTCTATCACGAAGGCAGTAATAGAACTGTTGTCTTAAAAATAATGTCTGTCCAATGTCTATAGTTTCCAGGACCAGAAGAGGTCCTAATTTTAAACAACAGAATAGGTCGGGTCGACTAGAAGGAGATCATTGAACCATGCCATCCTTAAAGCTCGGTGAAGATTTATGACAACTTGACAATGCTTCAGCCGTCTTAACGTCTCCAATTCAACAGACAAGGTGAACTATGTCGAGGAAGTCAGTTCTGGAGACAGACTCAAAGACCGTTATCTCGAAGCTTCGTCTTCCGTTCACGCTCAGCTGGCAAAGCTTCATGAAGAGCTCGTAAACAAAGACTGTTGAATATTGAGATGCTGAATGGTGTCAGTACATGGAAAACAGTCGAAAGGAAACGAGATTGAGTCTTGATCAGGACTGGCCCACAAGATAAGTCACAAGTAAGGGAAGGATTCTGGCAAGATACTTTCCACTTCCAGAACGACGCAGTGTTGTCGAAGTATATCGTTGGATTCGTCATTAACTCCATGAAGCGGCTCATCTAGAACGACCTTCTCATTTGAGGGTATCCAGAATTTACTTGATAATGTCAAGTAATTAGTGTTAATATTAGTTGAAGGTGCAAGTAAATGAGAGGATAGCTTTCAGAGACTGATATGTGAAAGATATTTTTACAAGAGTAGAAGCAATCGAATCCTCGATATCCTGGGACTCCCTCTATGTGATTATCTTCATCTTTCTGGGCTCAGTCTGGCGTTATTTCAGACACCTCAAAACACGTGTTTGTAGGTACATGTTTAGAACAGAGGTACAAGTACAGTAATACCACTCAATTGCTTCAAAGAAAGAGTTGCATGCACGAGACATGATTCATTTGATTCACCATTCTTCAAAGAATCAATTGGTTGTGTTAATCTTTTGGTCGGATGTTATGAGAGCAAGAAGGAGAGATGTGCAAACATGGCTCCCTCTGCTGAGTCTAGGTCCAACCAACATGATATGATCGTCATTTCACAACTAACTCAGTAACTACTCCAGGGCTATTTCTTACAGCAGTATGACCATAAGACACATTTAACATGCTTTAGATGATGCCACAATGCCAATACCTGTCAGGTTCAATCTACAAGTTTGTCGGCAGATCAGTGACTGGCTATGACGTCATCACAGATCAGTGCTACCCTGACTAACCCTGACTAGCCCTGACTAACCCTGTGGCTTCAACTACTACTACCGACACTCCACTCTTCTACAGTTTGACCAACCCAACCCTGACTAACCCTAACATATATTTACAATCTACTTGGAATGCTTGTGCTGGTGGTGCTCGTGCTCCTTGTGCTCGTGCTTCTTGTGGTGCTGCTCGGGATCCACGTGGGCAATGTTTTCCTTCCAGCCCTTGTGTTCCTTGATGTCCTCGGCGTCCTTGGCCAGCTCGGCGTGCTTGTGTTCCTTCTCGGTCTGGTGGGGTGCGGCGCTCATTTTGAAATGTGTAGATGGACACCTGAGACGGGGGCTCGTCTGCTTATATAGCCCTGAGACAGCTTTCAAGGCACCATAACTTGTAACGTTATTAGCATGGTTTGCTATCGAGACGTGCGGCTCGGAAATACCTGCATAAGCGAACAAGGCACACTAAGGCGGCTCAGGCAGCATGAAATGGAGAGGACGACTGTGGCAGAAGTAGAGGAGATACAGATATGGAAATTTCAGAGTCGGTCGGAGCGCGTTCAATTGAGCTACCCACGACTTTCCAGCGCATTTCACCGATCCCAGCTCTCTTTTATTGGGATGTTTCAGAGTCTGAATTTCCGAGCCGCACGCCACGGAGCACGAAAACCATCGCGTGACAAAGAGAGGGGATAGTGAGCAATAGCAGGGCTGAGAGGAAGTGGCAACGATGAGTTAGGGCAGTTTTGAGCAGCTCTCGGGTCTCGGAAACGTTGGCAGCTCTTAGTCATCATCCTAATAAACTGATCATTAGGTGATGAAATTGAGAAGAGTACTGGGACAGTTCCAGAACTCAGGTGACAATAAGAAGTATACCGTTCAATTCCTACCGTTTCAGAGATTCAAATGCACTTTTCAGCTTCTCTCTAGCTCTAATATTCGCCACTCTGAGTGGTCCTCAAAACCGCCCTACTAGCCTTGCGGCTCGGAAATTAGTAAGCAGATTATGTAATCACAGTAGACGAAGAGTAGGAAAAGTTGGTAACTCGACGACCATGTAAGGTATAGACTTGCAAAGACACTCATATTATAGCTCTTGAGGGGAGAATTTCATTGCTTCTCTCAAAAATGTTGCATCATTTCTACATCAAAAGTTCTAGAATCCTATACTTGTACATACTAGTATGACGATACTGTCTCTGATTCTCAACAGACGAATTCCAACAAGTTGATCTACTTTCAGTCTTTCCAAGAGCAAAATTGAACAAGTCAACTCGGTACAGTCCTGTTTCACCTACAATAGCTACAATATTTCCGTCAGGACGTTGATGCATTTAGAAGCAACTTGGTAGATGGTCTTTAAGCAAAGCCGTTATGTTTTAGGGAACGTTTTTTTGTCTTGACTAATAGGAATAGTTCTGATAATCATCTGTATGACAAAGTGTTACCTGAGACTAGCAAAGACAGAACCTTTGTGTCCTCACTATCGCAAGTCCACATCTTCAAGCAAGCCATATATCACCCATCGAGATCAATGAAATCTGACGTTCCTGACCATGAACAAAAGATAAAGGCCTGATGGAGCTGAAGATCCATTTGATTGAAACACTCAGAACCTTCAAAAATGTAGTTTCAACTGTTTCCAGCTGCTCTAACATCCAACTTGACTACAGATCTAGGATATGAGACGACAAAAACAAGCAGTTATAGTAAATTAAAGACACGCTTTGAAAGACACGCTTTAAAAAACATCCAACCACTCTTCGCTTCGCTCAGAGTGGAAAAAGATTACAGCACCCAGGATTCTCGTATGGTCTCCCACTACAATACTAACTGGGCTCTCTGGTGCTTGACTATGGCTGATCGGACGGGAAGCCGTATTTTCACCAGGATATGGCCGTAACCACTCTGCGCCGACCCGGAATCGAACCGGGGGCCCATCGATGGCAACGATGGATTTTACCACTAAACCATCGGCGCTTGGAGGTGTTTCAGGGCTCAGTTATGCTTACTAATGTTCAAAAAAGGTGTTTTGAAAAAAAACAAAAAAACGCGAATTTGAACGATTTAGGAAATCTTGAAGGTACCAGAGGTGTAAAGGTCATATAAACCAGCCCCAAGGAATATAAAAATGTATGAATGACGACTTCATCTCTCTTGTAGCCCCGTTGGTGTCATATATCATAATGTCTCAGAAATACGAGATTACAAACGTTAAATTTTTCATCTGATCAAACGTCTTCCTCTGCTCAAATAGGACCCAAAATAGCGTAGAAAGTGCTCCAGAGAGATATGTACCTATCTACATGACTATCCCAAAATATCACCTCGATATCTCCTCTCTAACCCTGTCAAAAACGATTTTTTCGAAAATGTCATTTTTCGAATAGTGAAAGAAAGTTCGAGCTGACGTTTTCATCGGCGGATTTAGCTCAGTTGGGAGAGCGCCAGACTGAAGTAATTCTCAGTCTTGTAATCTGGAGGTCCTGTGTTCGATCCACAGAATTCGCAGTAGGTAGTCTTCTATCTTTTTTTGGGGGTTAGTCAGGGTTACAAGTAGTCAGAACTTTTTTTAGCTTTTTTTTGTACTATAGCTTAAAATTGAGAAAGTGGATAATCGTAGTTTTACAACGACTGGGTAATGGAAAGAGTTTACGAATAATCTGGATGGATTCGGGTGGCTGGTTGGACTCGTTTGATACCAATATTGACTAGTTTTTATTATTTGTAGTTGTACTTGTACAAGTACAGTACTCCTCAAGTACCGTTTCCCCCGTTAAAATAAGCTATAGCCAAGTTCTGCCATAAAGTACCGTTAATTTATTAAGCTATAGACACAAACATATGCCATAAACTACCCCGAGAATAAGCTATAGCCAAGTTCTGCCATAAAGTACAAGTACCGGTAGCTACCGGCAGTACCATTGACTGTCGATTGATCTGGCATTTGAAGCAAGTAACAATTCCACTCAGATATTTGCTTTAAATGAGCAACAGTCATGCTACAGTAAATTCAATTACTTGTAATGTATCGTCAATAAACACTCTCAACACTGTCCTCTTACCACTATTCACAACTCCATCTACAGCACATCTACACTCATTGGAGTTCTGGTTTTTATTGTACAGTATCTTCAAATTCATAAAAATTGTAATAATATACACAAGGCAAATCGCTAGGGGCTTACTCTGAATCACCACCAGCCTTGTCTTCTCCTTAATCGTAGCATAACTCACGTTAGTGAAGACAACTTTCAGATCTACAGCATACAGGCAATTGTGTAAAGAATAAAAATAATAAAAGCGCAAGAAACATTGTGGCCACATTTTGAAGATATCAACGTGTCAATTGCTCCTTTTTCTTCATTTTTGGCAAAATTTCAAACGTCTTTTTCGGCCTTTCATACTCCATCTTCACCCTCGGTCTCAACAACAGAGGACGTGGCGTAATGGTAGCGCATTGGATTTCGGTTCTTGAGAACGACGTCCTCCAAAGGCTGCGGGTTCGAGTCCTGTCGTCCTCTTCTCTCTTTTTGCTGGTTGTATCTTTGGTCAGCTCCGAGCATAGAGATTATGTAATACCAAGCGTTGACATGAACAAGAGGTACTGTACGCAGGGTGTGTGCTGTATATGTCAAGAGTCTTGATGCACTCAAGTGTGTTTATAAACAACGACTGAAGTTGAAATGCTCTCTTTGTGATATTACTTTTGGTTATATCTAGTAATATTTTGGTTATAGGCAACTTACTGTAGGTTCTCTACTAACTACTTAGAGTTGAGGTAAGTACGTACTTGATGAAATACATGCAAGAATAGAAGCAGATTTGGATAGATAATGTATTATAAAAAAAGAAGTACTTGTACTTGTAACACATTGCCACGGTATATTCTCTTCCCTAGAAACACCAGACGAGACCTTCTCATCTCTACCCTCTCAATTCTCTTTTCCACCATCTTCCAAATGATGTTACACAAACACAACACACTTTACTTAAAACACGCCACTCTACTTCTCTTCTCTTCTCCACATCACACTCGAAACAACAAAGCCGCGGACGCAATCATGTTCTGTCTCCAACTCAACGTTGTCGAGAGTGGGTGTGTCAAATGGGGGATGAGGGCACTGAGGGGGTGAGCAGCGAGGGGTGAGATTATGAGTAACCCCGTTCGTCACCATGACCACGACAGATTAAGAGTATGTCTCTAGAGGCTTAACTAAGTTGCTCTCAATCTGTGGAGTAAGGGCCCTGAAGAAACGCTGGACATGAATGTTCCAAACGCCAATAATTTCTTCTCAGCTCTTCACCACACTGAAAGTGCTTGTTTATGTGCTAATTATCACCTCACAGCGCAAAGACACGTCACATAACACACGTCACAAAACACATCTCACACCGCATTATCACTATGCACTGATAAGGTTACAAGTACGAGTCACCCATGCAGCTCGTGTTTATCAGATGCTAAACCCCACGTCAAAAGATTGTTCATCAATCAATGACCAATCTGGCTGACTCATCTCATCACCATGTCCACTGTCAACGAGTTGATTTTGAAGGCCGTGCTTTCGTGCGACCTGCAGAGACAGGGCACCTTCTACTTTGTGTTCAGCCATGTGGACTCTGACAAACGAAACAGATACACCCTCACGTTTGTTGACGAGTGTGGAAAGATGTCGACGTCGTCTGTTTTCGGGCTGCTTCCCTGTGACAAGCTCGGAAACGCCATAGCTCTCAATCTCCACACTGTTCTCATTGTTCCTCAGCAGGGACCTCCATTTACCCTGGAGACTTCAAATAACTGGAAGACTCTGAATATCCCGTCTTCGGACTCCAAGGAGGTGCTCCGAGCTGTCATTGATGGGCTTCTTGTCAAAAACACTCCGAGAGAAAACGCTCTTTCTCGTGTGAGAAGCAGCAAGAAGGACTGCGATTTCGTCATTGAATGCGAAGATGGCGAAATTCCAGTCCACTCCATCATTCTGAGACCCTCTTGGCAGTTTTTCGACTCCCTTCTAGAGAGTGGCATGAAAGAAGCGGCGGAAAAACGGCTCAAACTGCCGTACCCCAAGAAATGGGTGCAACTTCTCGTAGGACATCTCTACGATGAACAATATGACATGACGTTTGAAGAAGCTACAGGAGTGATAGTCATGGCAGCGGTCTATGATCTTCCCGATTTACACGCCAGTGCAATGAGACGTATCAGAGATGAGATTCTGGACGTGACCAAGGCTTCCACAGCCTGGAAACGAGCCTACGAGACCCAAAACGACGCTCTCATGGAATACTGCGGGGCGTTTATCGCTGCGGAAATGCGACACTTGCACAACAAGATGCATCTGCTGCAAGACTTTTCGCAGGAAGAGCTTCTCAGACTGTTCAGTGACATGTCTCATCATGCTGACAGCGAGGCCAAGAAAGAAGCGTCTGTGACTCCTTGTCCTAAATCGCCCTCCCTAAAGTCGCAGTCACCTTTGAGCAACTACAATTATACTGCATACGGGCATTTGAATGCGAGATCATGATGGAGGATGCAATTTATCAACAAAACGGCTAAGTAGGTACTTGACGAGACTGGTCAGGTAACTCAGGGTTGGTCAGGGTCAGTCAGGTAATCTTTGGATGAAGATGTGTATCTTTTGGATGAAGAAGACTGGTATGATATGGAGTATGAAGACGTCAGGGCATTTAACAAACCTCTTTGGAAAATGCTACTTCCTATATTTCACCTTACATTCTGAGTGTTCCAGGTGAGTCTCCAGTAGTACCTGGACTGCTGTACTTGAAAAAGCACATCAAAGATGACATGTCCCAATGCGATTATACTGATGTCACTTAGATATTCAGCTAAGATACCTACTTACAACAAGAGATGCTGGAGTCGAAAGCTCTACCACCACATTAACACGAGGTTTCAGCTCAAATGTCAATGTCAAGTATCAACACTTCACTTGTGCTTACTTCTTAGACAGCATTACTTGAGATAGACATCTAAGGTCTCCTTCCTCATCCTAACATTGAAACCATAGCGACGTCATCTATACGGACATCCGGCATTTTATCCTCGAACCAAACATATTGCCAGGAGGTGGAACGTAAGAATACCGGTATTGATGTTCAGTTCAAGCATCAACTGGCTGACTTTCTCACCAAAGCCCTCAATGATGCAGATCATGAGAAGGCAGTCCGAGCTCTTGGTAGTTGTGTCACAGTGCACTAAGCACTTGTACAAGGCTGAACCACTGGGGGAGTGTTGAATAAGTGAATTTTATATATAACAAATACATAACGACTTACATATCACTTCCTGGAGGGACGTTCCGATCACCAACCTTTACTCTCACTAGAGAGACTCATCAGGAGAGGTTTCCGACCTTGTGGAGTGCTCCACAAAGGTTTTTCCATTTTACAACTATGTACAGTCATACCAAACTATTCTATAGTCGTGGTCTACAAGGTGTACTTGTAAGTGAACAATAATACGTCATAGCAACATAATACCGGTTCTTTACTCCACAACAATGTTCAACATCTGATCTTCTGTTCTCACCTCTACCTCACTCGATCCTTCCTATCCTACCTATTAATTATATATACCTATATGAGCTATGTGATGCTATCCTCGGCATTTCCGCTTCCTGCTGATTTCTGATTCTGTTTTGTTCTGTTTATTTTGTTCCCATGCAATAAATTAGATGTGTTGACTGTCCCGGCCCAGAGCGGACTAGATTCCAATGACGGACAGCTCCAGCGTCCACACCCGGCGAATGTGGACGGTGATGGGCTCGGCGTAGCCCGGAATGCCCTCCAGCTTCACCGAGTCCCACCAGCACTTGCGCGCGGGTTTGCGCCAGAACAGCAGCAGCTTGTGTCGCGTCGACTCAAAGTCGTCTTCGGGGCTGGGCTCCACGGGCGTTTCCAGGTCTGCATCTCCACCCTGGTCGCCAGCATCGGCTGCGGCCTCTGTGTTTGACCGCAGCTGGACCAGAGCCAGAGAGCCGATGACTGCTCTTCCCGGCTCGGTGGCCCGGTAGCCCCAGGTGTCGCTCAGCGTGAACCCGGAGTTGCACAGCATCTCCACCAGATGCTGCTCGGCGGTGCCGCTCTCGTTGCCGCGCTTGAGGCCCGAGAAAATGTGGTCGCGTTGGACGAGCTGCGCGCCACAGGCTACCTTGAGCTCGCGCATCTCGGCCTCGGTGGTGTCACGTGACGGCGGCAGACAGAAGTAGTCCAGGTCTTCGCGCAGCACGACGATGGCCGGCTTGGTGCGCAGCATCTCGACCGAGGCTCCGTCTTCGAGCGAGGGGCTCCACTGCTGGGTGGCAGCCTCGGCAGGGTCTACGCGGGCCAGATAATCCGCCTCGGCTCCTCGAAACACGTCGAGCGTGTATTTGAGGCAGTCCGGCGAAAAGTTGATGCCGACCACGTCCTGCTCGGCCAGCGTGGGGATCACGTTGCCGTGCACGTCGAGAAACACGCCGTTGGGGAACAGCGACAGCAGAATCGACTCGGGCAGCTTCATGAGCTCGTTGCGGGTCAAGTCGAACATGGTGCCACGCGCATACAGCTTGATGGCAATGTCCGGCTGCGGTGCCAGGTCATAACCGGCCTGGTTGGGGTAGGGCTGTTGGATTCCAGCCTCAGGAGCCACCTGGGTCAGCACAGAAGAAGCCTGGACTGACATGGAGTAAAAGTTGGTCACGGGAGGTGAGTATGGGGGAGGGGGAGGAGAAGATGAAGGCGAGCTGTTCTTCTTGTCAACGAGATCTGTGTCGTGAGTGCAAGTGTTTGTGTCGTGAGTGGAAACGTTTGTGTTTGAGACAGAGACGGACTTTGTCGCAACAGAAACGGTCTTTGTCTTTGTGTCTGAGTAATCCGAGTAGTCAGGTGCAGGCCCAAAATCGGATTTGGAGGTGACAAACGAGGCGGTGGACGCGCGAGAAGACACGGGTTCAAGAGATTCAAGAGGACAGAGATCGTCTAAAGGAGCGACTGAAGTTGGAATTGGAGAGACGGTGTACTGCTCGTGAATGGTGTCGGGAAACGAGAGAGGGGCACTTGAGCACAAAAACAGACGGCTTGTGTATTTTCTGTGTCGTTTCTGTGTCACTAAGTGCTGTCAATTCACTTGGCTCAGGATGTCAGGGGTGTGCAGTGTTAGTCCTAAAAGTGATGATATATTATTAAGGTGCAGTGTACAGTGTGGGAGGAGAGCTGGGTTAGGGTAGCGGTTTAGCAACAACATTGAAATAGAGTTTTGATTAAGGTTAAGCTGAGGTGTAAACCTTAAGCGGAGTGCGATTTTTGGAAAATGATGACTAAGTGGATGACTAAGATGATGACTAAGCAAATAGGGAACCACCAAGAAGGCAACAATAGGGCATGAGGGAAGGTAAGAGGACAAAAGAAGAGCGCAAAAAAGAAAAGGTCGTACCCGGAATCGAACCGGGGTTACTGGAAAGTACTTCAAGAGTCAGAATCCAAGGTGATAACCGCTACACTATACAACCGCTGTGAAGGTCCGAAAGTGAGAGAGTCGTTTTATGTGGCCAAAAAAGACGAAATTCGGCGATTTTTTTGCCCAGAACGGGTTAGAGCGGTTTGGGGAGTTCTTGTGTGTATTTCTTTTGTCTATATCTCTTGATTTGATGCCGTTATGGTGTTCTGTCGGGGTGACGTGCTTATACATACGGATGACAGCTGTGAGATGAGATGAGATGAGATGAAATGTGGGGTAAATGAATGTTGGAGTTCGGTTTGTTTGATTTCTGTGAATTATAGTGTTTCTCTTTAGTGGTCTATGTGTTTGTTTGTTCTATGTTCTACGTCAAGATGACAAAAAAAAAAAAAAAAAAAAAAAAAACCTACAAGTAGATCACTCAACGAGTATTCTAGTCTACCAATCAATACTTGTCACTTGAAACAGAATAAAAATTGTTACCATTAGCGCTCTATAATTATGTATTTGCCGTTCATAGACTATGTTTAAAAACCAAAAAGGATCTTTCTCACAAGCACAAGAACACTCTCCTTGTCTCCCCAAAACTTCTTCAGCGACTTGCCGCCTCCGCTGTATGCCAGCAGATTGGGCGTCTCTTCTCCGACGTCTGTGAGGATATCCTTTGAAGCAAAAGAGAGCAGGTTCTTCTTGAGTTGAGCGGGTGTCACAGAAGAAGAGGCAAAAGACGAGTCTGAGTCGGGCTGCAAAGACAGAAAGTACGTCAGCAGTCCGGCAATGTGCGGAGACGCCATCGAAGTGCCTGACAGCGTGGCCACTGCGTTTTTGGAGCCAATGTAGGTCGACAGAATGTTGAGTCCAGGACCAAACACGTCGACGCACTTGCCCTTGTTGGAAAAGTAGGCTCTGGAGTCCGACAGAGTCGAGGCTCCGACTGTAATTGCCTTTTCCGAGCTGGCTGGCGAGTATTCGCATGCGTCTGAGTTGTCGTTTCCAGCTGCCACTGCAAAATGGATGCCTGCCTTGACTGCACTGTCCACTGCGAGATTGAGCGACGGAGAGAGTCCGCCGCCGAGCGACATGTTGGCGGTGGACCCTTTCCAGCCCTTGGGCGGGTTTTTGGTCTTTTCGTCGTGTTTTTGGGCCGCCCAGACGACTCCTCCGATCACGTCCGACATGGTTCCGGAGCCGTCCGAACGCAGCACCTTGACCGCCACAATTTCGGCCTGCTTGGCAATGCCGTACTTGGAGCCGCCGATCGTGCCTGCGCAGTGCGTTCCGTGGCCGTTGGCGTCCTCGTCTGTGTCTCCTGAGGGTACTGTGGTTCCCCATTTGGCTCGTCCTTCAAAGTCCTCATGTCCCACATACACTCCTGTGTCGATGACGTAAGCAGTGACTCCTGCACCGCCCAGGTCGTCGTACACGTACTTGTTGAAGGTGCCGAGGTTGAGTTTCTGTCTGTGCGACACCCGGGCCAGCCCCCAGGGCGCATCCAGCTCCTCGGCGTACTTGTAGGCATGCACAATGGAGTCTCGTTCGACTATGGAGACAAGCGGACTTGCTCGAATGAGATCAAGGGCAGCCTGCGAAAAGACGCCGGAGTACGCCTTGAACGAGTTGACGCTGAAGGTGCGTGTGAGTCCAGGAAAACGGACGTCGTTCAGCTGGACCATCTCCTTCAGCCAGCTCAGGTGCTGCTCAAACAGCTCTTCACTGACACTGTCTTTCAGAGTGACAATGTACGAATCCGGCACGTGGTCTCGGTCGTTTTCAAACAGAGGAGCCACAGAGGGAACCCCGGGCTCGTAGTTGGCAGAGTATGGGTTTCCAGGCTTGTTCGCTTGCAAGTCGTTCACCAGAAGCTGCTGGAACTGCACAGCGTCCTCATTGGACGGAATGTGAGCTACAGCCGCGGAAATCAGTGCAAATAGAGAGAGCTTCATTGTGATGGAGAGGAGGTTGTGAGGAGGAGGAAGGCACCTACTGTACTCTGGTCTCCAGTCTTGTACAAGTAGATTGCTCTTCGTAAACGGAAAGTGTATTCCCAAAGAGGTATAGATATTGAGTATCAATTGAGTATCAGATTGATCTGAGCAAAAGGGGGATGAAGGTGAAGACTTGGGTTTCCAAGAAGAGGAAGCAATTTCCAAGAAAAACAAGGAATCCTCGAATTTCACAAGTTCAGCCTTGCACATGGATAATGCTGTTCATGCATCTTTGGTTGCTGACAGGAAAATGCGAATTACTCGGCGAATAATGCACCGATTTCAGATCTGAGTGCACTGGTGGAATCGCTGCGTCTTGGGGAACACGCAGCAACTTCTCCCGTCGATTTTCAACAACTACATCACCTCCAAATATGTCCTGCCTTCAAACACCCATGTCCCAAAACAGACACGGTTCCCGTTTGGGACTAAATATTAATGAACTTTGAAGGCAGTGTTTCACATGAGTTATAAATAGCTGAGGTGGAGGAATTGTTGGAAATTGGAAAACGGGGAGAATTGAGAAAGAGGTGAGTGGAATTTGGGCAGATCTTGAGAATTTCTGCCGTTCTGAGGGTTTTTTTTTTTTTTTTTTTTTTTTTGACGACTTGTGTCATATTGGATAAGCCAATTTGGTTGTATATGTTTAAGGCTGCACAACAATAACAAATAAAAAATCGATCAAAAACCAGAAAAACAGGTTTTGGCGTCAGCCAGATTGCTGTGAGTTTTCTGGTGATTCCTTGTCTCTTTTTGCACAGGTTCATCCTTTCTTACTCATCAGAAAACCGTGTTTGTACTTTTGTACCCTGACTAACCCTGACTAACCCTGACTATGTACTTTAATTGTTCTTCTTGTGTCAGCTTCTTATTGATACCATCTTCATACTGACCCGATACCAAACACGAAATACCAACTACAGATACCAATGAGAACTACTCACAATACCAAGGAAAACGATACCCATACGGTTCGGCCCAGGAGAAAGACCGGACAGCTGAGACCCATGGTTTATTCTCTGAAGGAGGAGGCTTGTGATGTGAACAAAAATGATGCGAAGACTTGTGATACAAAGATTTGTGACGCAAACTGTGATGCAGAGATTTGTGTGGCAAAGATTTGTGCAGAGATTTGTGCAGAGATTTGTGACACAGAAGCTTTCACTGAGACGGCCACCTCTGATACCTCCACCTCTACCTGCCCTTCAGACACGGTCGAAGACCTGATTGCAGCTTCCTGGGCTGCTCATCCGGGTGTTCCCGAGGCCGACATCAGCTTCAAAGACTGGCACTCTCCATGGCTTTCACTAGACTGGGGCGACAGTGACAGCGACGAAGATGCGCATGCCAACGATACCAACATTTTGTTGAGCGAAGACCCCGCTTTCACACCAGAGGTGTCTGTCTGCGACTCTGACGTCTTCGATATCAGCAACGAGCTGGCGAGAATTGAGCTCGAGGAAATGATTAGTAAGGAGGCCAGTCGAGAGAGTGAGGATGTGAGTCTTGAGGAAGTGAGTCTCGAACAAGTGAGTCTCAACCTACCGGTAGTCAAAAACGAGAGTTCGGTGGAAGTGAGTCTCGAGCAGGAAGTCAGTCTCTCGTCTCCTTTGCAGACTTCGACTCCTTAGGAGGGACTTCACATACATGTGTTGTGTAAGTGAAGTGTCTTCCTTAGGCTGACATTACCTAGAAGATACGCTTGAGAGATGAACACATTAGACATGATTAGGGAAACTTCTATAGCTATATAATGAAATGAAAGAAGAGAACAGAACTGGAGATTACAATATACTGGAAGCAGAGGTGTTAAAAGCATGAAGTTATAGTGCTCCTGTCTTTTGTGGAAATAGAAATAAACGTAACTGAAGCACAAGTGATTTCGACTACTTGTAGGTCCTACTTGAACACAACACCCTCCATCGAAATATATGTCCAATGGTCAAAATTATTGAGAATCAGAAATACAAGTAGCAAGTAAACAAGTAATTACCGGTACCGGTAGCACAATTAACCACCAAAACCATCAGGTTATAGTATCGTCTCAGTACACACCAGAGGAGGTCTGTACTGAGTTGTTCATCAAGAGAACACCTGCATTTCTTTCAAGTCGCTCATAGTGTCAGACAGATTCTCCAATGTAGGGTTGCCTTACTCGGTCAGTCACTCATTACCTAACAACTCCAATATCAAGAAGTATGAATCAGATGTACACCTAACTGAACCAATGAAAGAAGAGTTCATAAGACATACGGAGATGGCCAATAACAATCTTGTTCAAGCCCCATTTTGCTGACTTTGTATACATATGACTGATTTGGTGTATTACGTAAGCATCCAAGTGTATTACGTAATCACACAAATGCATTGCATAAGCATCCAAATGTATTACGTAATCATACTGATATTCCCACTATTCCAAATAAGATTTCCCATTACCATGGAAACCACTTGTAAGATAGAACACCAATCAAGTGGGTAAAAGTTGCTCAAAAACGATGGGAAAAAGGTTGGCACACTTTATAAAGCGCCAACAACTCGATTCAAGCACCAAAAGTCCCACTAGTCCCCCAAATCACAACTATTTTCAGATCTACTCCACCGTCCATTGTGCATAAACGTTAATCTTAAATAATTTTTTGACAAGATTATTTTGCATACACAAGACAAGCCTTACTACAACACAACTACACAACTACAATGGCGACTTTACTGCCTCCTCCCTCGAAAAAACAAAAGCGACTTGCGCAGGAGCCCAAGGAGCTCGATCTGATTCCCGAGGATCTCCCCAATGTGTTGGTGCGATTCCAGGCGTCGGATACGGGTGAAAACACCGGTGGATCTGTGCGAGTTCCTGGAGCCGCCACAGAAAAGCAGCTCGAAATGCTGCTCAACCAGCTGCAGGAGACCAACGACGACCCCACGCCGTACACGTTCTCGGTGCTCAAGGGCGAGGGCGATGAGCAGACGTTGGTTGACATCACGGACAACATTTGGGCGTCGATTCTCAAGCCCGGTCACAAGAGCACAGAGGACCAGCTGACGATTGTGTACACTCCGCGAGCTGTGTTCAAGGTCAAGAACATCACGCGGTCGACCGCCGCCATCCCCGGCCACGGCAGCACGATTTTGACGACCCAGTTTGCGCCCCACACGTCTTCGCGAATGGTTTCTGGATCAGGTGACTTCACCGCTCGCATCTGGGACTGCGACACCCAGACGCCCATGCACACGCTCAAGGGCCACTCCAACTGGGTTTTGTGCGTTGCGTGGTCGCCCGATGGCAAAATGATCGCCACGGGATCCATGGACAACACCATCTGTATCTGGGACGCTGTCAAGGGCACTCAGATCGGAAAGCCACTCAAGGGCCACACCAAGTGGATCACCGGAATGTCGTGGGAGCCGCTGCACAAGGTCAAGGAGGGTCACGTGCCTCGATTGGCCTCATCCTCCAAGGACGGCACTGTGCGCATCTGGGACATTGGAGCCGGCACCTATCTGCGCACCATGGCGGGTCATCGAAGCGCCGTCACGTGTGTCAAGTGGGGCGGAATTGGTTTCCTGTACTCGGCGTCGCACGACAAGACCGTCAAGGTGTGGGATCCCGAGTCTGGGCGTCTGCAGCACAATTTGACGGCCCATGGACACTGGGTCAACCACATTGCGCTGTCGACCGACTACGCGCTTCGAACCGGCGGTTTCGACCACGACACCACCCGAAAAGACTTCAAGGCCAGCGACACCGAGCTTCGAACCAAGGCGCTCGAAAAATTCAACAAGCTGGCTACCACCTCGGGCCGAATCTCGGAACGAATGGTCACGGCCTCAGACGACTTCACCATGTTCCTGTGGGAGCCCGAAAAGAGCACCAAGCCTATTTGTCGCATGACGGGCCACCAGAAGGCGGTGAATCACGTGACCTTCTCGCCCGACGGGCGGTACCTCGCCTCAGCGTCGTTCGACAACTCCATCAAGCTGTGGGACGGCCGAGACGGCAAGTTTGTCACGACTTTCCGGGGTCACGTGGCCTCCGTCTACCAGTGCGCCTGGTCGTCCGACTGCAGACTCATGGTCTCGTGTTCCAAGGACACCACTCTCAAGGTGTGGGACGTGCGGACCAAGAAGCTGCTGTCGGATCTGCCCGGTCATGCCGACGAGGTCTTTGCCGTGGACTGGTCGGTTGACGGTAACAAGGTGGCCTCAGGCGGAAAGGACAAAATGATTAGATTGTGGTCTCATTGATCTATATTTATATGCATTATAGAAGAAGAGTGGAGTAGGAGAGGAGTGAGGTGGTAAAAGGAGAGGAATAGTAGAGAGGAGGAGAAGAGTAGAAGAGGAGTAACCCAAGGTCAAAAGTAGTAATTAGCTCTTTAACAAGTGGTAATTACATAGGCACAGGAAGCTATCTTTATGTCATTAGAGAAGTTCGTATCGTTCTCTCTTGTTCTATAGAGTCTAATGTATTAGTGATTATAAAAAAATATAGAAGACTGCTCACTTAATAGCAGTTATATGTACACACTATTCTACTGTTTAACTACATAATGAACCTCATCTTGTGTTTCTGCCATTTCTGGAACCCCGTTTATGAACCCCCAGATGACTTTTGACAAAATCTCAAGTAAGAGTAGAGAATGGTATTAAGTGAAACACACTAACAATGAGTGAAGATACTGTAAAAGTATGTGCACTAATGTACAGTATGTACCAGCTATGTCTACTTTTATAAATCTCTCCATTAGGAGCTTACTTACAGTACCGATATGAAACAAACCATCAGACTTTCCACCAAAATTACCATCTAAGATTTGTATCTTTCTTTCTCATCAAGTCTAATAACACGGATATACACTAGAATTATACCATTAAAGAGCCCCAGGTCTGATGAATACAACCATCTAGTTCTCATATCTGTAGCATCTGTGTGGGAGTTGATATACTGCTCTTCCTCCAAAATGATTCTTGTCATTTTAAGAAATAATCTGAAACCACCCCCTCACTTACTTGAGCCTGTTGAAATATATCATTCGATAGCTCTCAATCCCATGAACCCATTTATCAAACTTATATTCCTCTCAGATACATACATCAAAAGTTCATCGATGTTGTTCTTCAGACACTTACGAATAACGAATTTGAAACTGTTTTCACTCTGACTAAAAAAAGACGTTTCAGATGCTCTCTCAGACTCATTTGCTTTCAGAAAGCTAAGAGAGCAGCTCTATAGATCACGAATTCTCAAGAAAACGCTTTCTTTTTGTCCTCTTCTACTTGTATGGGGAATTGTATTTAATCCCGTTCTTCTTGACATCATGTGCAGAAACATACAAAGGTCAACTACCGTGGTACGAGAAGAGCTTGAAAGAAATGTGTCTCGTAGCTGTCAGATTGAGAGCTTGTGAAGGTAGCTGACTTCTAGCCTCCGAGGTGGTCATCCTATTTGTCTCATCAAACATCTTAACCTCTTACTATGTCTACACACAGAACATGCTACAGTACCGGTACCGGTACTCCGTAGTACTTGTATTCGTACTCGGAGATGCAAAGCTCATTGACAGTACATTCATGATCATTCATCTTTTCTCGTTTCTCGTTTCTCTTTTTTTTTTCAATTTTTCCTTTGCTTTTTTTTGGTCACTTAATACGCTCGTCACCGCGGCTCGAACTGACGACCCCCACTCCACCAAACTCTAAATGATGATGTGGAATTTCAGTTTGGGTGAAATTTTCAATTCTGAGATCAAGACACCACTACACACATCCGGCTGAACATGTTCCGAACGACCGCAGCCCGAATCGAGGCCGTGTGTCGGCCGCTGGCCCAGACCCAGATGCGCCACAAGTCGCAGCTGCACCGATTCAAGCATCCCCAGCACGTGGCCCAGCTGGTCCAGAAACGCAAGATCTCTGCGTTGGATCCCTTTTCCAAGCAGGTTCTGGAGCGAAACAAGGACGCCGTGGCCAACGCGTTCCCCGAGACCGCGGCCTTTGACGTCTCCGCGCTGTATCCCCAGCGACTGGCTCTCAAGAGCGAAGGAGAGGCCTCGGCTGTGGCTCCCAAGACCAACAAGTCCGGCTACGGATTTGGCACCGAGGGATGGTACCACGTGGGCCGAACGGCGCTCAACCACATTGCGGTGCACTCGTGGAAAAACTCCACCAAGGTGAAGACGGAGATTTCCAAAATCACCGGCAGCGCCGTGCTGCTGAAACGAGACCTGTGCCGGGCTCTCGGTCTGCACAAGTCCGACGTGATTATTTCTCCTAGCGGAAGAAAGATTTACGTCCGAGGCAACATGGTCCCCGAGGTCCGATCCTGGCTCGAGGCCAAGTTCTAAACATGTACATATTTTAAAATTGTTTATTGACATACTTGTACAACACATTTATGTGTTGTACAAGTATAGAAGAGAGGTACAACACATTTATGTGTTTTATGTGAGTGTCTCGTACTTGTACCTGTAGAAGAGCTTGATGAACTGGCACAATGGTGCTACTTGCACAGTACTGTACTTGTACGTTAGTCAATGAGGTCATTGTATCTTAGATGGTGTACTTGTAGTTAGATTGGAAGAGCTCTCTATAATTACAAGTACTGTAGTGATAGTTGTGTTCATACAGGCTCAATTCTGGACCGTACCTTTCCTATTAAGATACTGTTCTGCATTCATGAAGGACGTTATAGATCCAACATGTCTCAGCTAGGACTTGAGAAGTCTGGTGACACAATTGACATTTTGAACACTTTTCTACCTGACAGTAATAGTAGACCAATTACCCGAATGATAGTACAGTAGCCGACCTCACATTCTTTGGCATCTCAAAATACTACAGTACTTACTGTTCATCTTTACACATTAGAGAACGAGTGATCAATCAGATCTGACAGCTTCCATACGATATTTAATGATATCTGCATACCCTGCTGCAATTGAGGGGGCCACTGGATAACCAGGAAGGTCAGGGTTAGTCAGGTCTGGAGATAAAGATGTGACCTCGAATCCATTTTGGAGTGTCAAACTGGCCAAGAAGATTCTTTAGACGAAAAGGAGCAACTTTTACAAGCAGACAGAGAACTAGTTGCAGTGTCCAGTACTTGTGTATTGATTGAACTGTTGCTTTGAGACTGCTGTGGTGGCATACTATCTTTGATGTGACTAGAACAGTCACTCTGATGTTGACCTATTTATCATGGATTCTGTAATTAACATGAATCGACGTTTGAAGCAGTGTTGAATTGTCTCATGAAGACTAAGGAATAGCTCTTAGAGAGAGGTAGTCTGACATCTGTATTCAGTGATATTTACAGGTGCAGGTCAATCTCAGTATGTACTTGTACCTGAAAATACTCAGTGAAATGATAAAAATGTGCCGGAAGTCACAAATGGCCGTTCTTATCATGACAGATTCTTCAACATCAAAGTGCTGAGTTGTGTTGTAGCTCACCAACCATCTCTCTGAACAGTATATGGAATAGTTAGAACTAGGTAGGCAGACCTCTCAGACAATTGCTGACTCAACGGTAGATTAGACTGTCAGCTCAAGTATCTCCTTGGAGCTATGAAACCAAGGAAAAACATTGAGAGTTCTAAGACCGAGGAACTAGAAAACAAGCTGATGATGTTCATGACGTCACAGTTGAGAGATAAGCGAGCAATCAAGATCAAAAGAACATAGAAGGCTTCAGACCAGAAGCTAGGCTCAAGAAATGCACCTGATATCTCGACTGATTGGAATGAGTATGGTTACAAGTAAACGAGTATGGTGACAAGTACATGTCGACAGACATAGGCTCGTTATCAACTCAGATGCTACTACAGACACAGCTGGTACAGTTGTAAGTTCAAAATACAAATGCTACTCTTACACACAAAATTTTTGGAGTTATAAAAATACTGATAAGTCTGATTTGTCTGTCCACCGAGTCTGCTTAGCAACCGCCGCAGTTGGGATCACCGCACTTGGAACAGTGGTTCTTGTCCTGAGTAGGAGCACAGGGCTGAGCAGAAGAGACGGTGACGGTGCCGGTGATGGTGTGGTGCTTGGTGGTGATCACGGTGGTGGACTTGGGACACTCGGGCTTGGGGCACTTCTTCTGGTGGATCTTGTCCTTGACGTGGCTGATGTCCTGGGGGTTCTCGGCGTGGTCGTAGGGAGCAGCGACGACCAGAGCGGCCATGGAGACGAGAGCGAGGTTCTTGATCTGCATTTTATTTGTGGTTGGTTGTTGGTTGGTTGGTTGGTTGGTTGGTTGATGATGTTTAGAGAGGGTGTTCGGAGTGGTATATATAGTCAAGAGACAGACTGGAGACAGACTGGAGAGGAGACTACACTTGTCTTTGTCCTATTGAAGTTGTCAATATCGAGACTCAGCTCCTCCTATTCCAGCTACTTTGTCTGTCTTCCCGTTTCGACATAGACTACTGCTCCGACGAAATCACTTCCGCTGTTAATTTGACAGTTGCACTTGCTACCTCCTCAGAAACGTAAGCTATGCCACCCACGGAAGGGCCGGATGAGATCTATCGGACCATTGCGGAAGGAGCCTGTACGTTATGTGTAGTAGGTAGTAGGTAGAGCGCGGTAAGAATGACTGTCAGTATACTGTACTCTTGTAGTCCATAGAATACTCTTGAAGTGACAGCTTAGATGACACTTAAAAGGATAGGAAGGGTAGAAAGTACTTGAAGTGGCATCTTCCGTATCCATTTCTGTACTTCAAATAGATTTTCTGTATTCATTTCTGTACTTCAAAAGATCTTCTGTGCTTATTTATGTACCGGTACTTGAATTACATATTCTGTATCCATTTCTGTACGTCAAATAGCTCTTCTGACCCATTTCTGTACTTCAAACATCATCTTCTATACCCAGGAACATTTCTGGCTGTTCTAACATCTCTCTCAAAGTACTCTATGGAATCAGAACAAGAGGTTGAGAAAACACCCAGAAAAGTACTGAACAAAGTCAACAAAAAGATAAACGACATTCCAAACGACATTCCAAACAGTCCAAATACAGCTGACCACCTCCAAATAGCCTGTATCGTGGTATTTTCAAAATCGCGCTTACTAAGCAAACATCACTCTTTGTCTGTTCAGACCCCCAAGAATTCCGTCGCCGGCCTGGCTAGCTCAATCGGTAGAGCGTGAGACTCTTACTTTCCAGTCATCTCAAGGCTGTGGGTTCAAGCCCCACGTCGGGCTTTCTTTTTTTCCTGCGCTGTGATTGGTCCATTATTTTAGGTCGGCTTTTGGGTGCACACTTGTTTGGGGCTATTTTGGCTTAGTTTGGGAACAATGGTTTTTTGCCCCTGAGCGAAACCATGCTGCTGACTGTCTAATTACGGAATGTCGCCAAGACGAGGCTGCCTGAAAAGAGCCTGGAAAAGCCCCATATGAGACGTAAAAGTCGAGGCCTGTCTTTGGGGTCTTGTCTTTTCGGCCTTGTCTTTTTCTGGCCCTCTTTTCTTTTTTTTTTCAGGGTGCATATTTGGATGTGGGGGTAAGCGCTGTGAGAACAAGGCCCTGTTAAAACAAGGCGAAAAACAAGTCTAAAAAACACGGCAAAAAACAAGGGCCTAAGCACAGGGGGATACGACTTATCATAGCCAGGGAGAGTTTGGTATGTGCGGTGATACGATAGAAGAACGACTGTGTTTTTTGCTCTTACAAGTACTTGGGTGTGTACCATTTAATGCGCTTTCTCCTAAATTCTCTAATTCTCTAATCTCAACCTCTCTTCTCTTCTCACGATAACACTCTGAGGAGGACAGAGATCGGCGGTACATAATGTTTGGCCACAAATGGAGATCGGCAGGKGGGGGAGTACTTGTAGGGGCTACTTGTAGCGTGGGCGCGGTATGAATGACTGGGCGATATTTTTATGCGATATTTGTTTTTATAATCACATACAGGTATTTCTCAGGATTCAAGTAATTAGTTGATTCGTCAAGTATTTTGTTGAGGTCTTTGTTGAGTCTTGCAGAACATACGAAGACGAGATACAAGCACTCCGTACTTGTACTGTACCCGCATTCTCGTCGGATCTACGTCTTCTGTCCTATACATGACTGGTGCCAGGCACAAGCGAGGATCGGTCGCTAGGGTGTACATTCCGTGGCTATAGAGTTGGACTAGAGGGTGACACCATTTGGAAGGTGACTTTCCACGGTGGGAAAAAAGTGAAAAAAAAAAGAGAAAGAGGAAAAAGCATTGTCGATCAGTGAGAAGACGGAGAGATTGGAGAATAACGGGGAAACAAAAGCGATGAACTAATAAACGGCAAATATAACCAACGAAAAATTGATACAAATCTCTACTCGTAGAACAGCTCCTGTAATATTCCGTATCTTGTATAACACTCCACCCTGTTTAAGCTGAAACAAGTGTTCACCAGGGTGTTAGTTTGGATTACAGTAGCTCCTAATAATAGTAGGTCCACTCGGTAGCGCCTACTCGTAGTCTACCGTCGGAAACGGCCTATATCACCATGGTATCTTTCGCAGCTATACCTCTGCAGAAGCCAAGTCTCATAGTCCGCTCTAACTGTCTGTTTCAGGTACAGTACAAGTACAGTATCTTCCAGGCACCGTCTATTTCAAGACAACGTTGGATCTGAACCAAATCTATTTTTACTTGGAGAAATGAGTACACCCACCGACTTTTGCACAAACCAAATCTCTCATTCTACTTGTAGCCAGGGATGAATGCAGAAATACGAAGGTGGTGGCAGAGCGAGGTCTGAGTCCTACAGGTACAGTACAAGTAGAATGTACTTTTGTAGAACATGATGTACTTGTACAAGTGGAGAGTGTGTGTTCTTGTACGATATATGAAGTCTTTTGAAGGAGGGTACTTGTAAGGGTTAGTCAGGGTTATGTTCGAAGACACTTTACATAGGACTTGAGCAACCTACTTGTACAGTAGCGACTTCACAAATACAACACACACCTAATCCCCTGGACGACTTATTATAGAGCGCCGTCAATGTCTCATCCCCACAGTCATCGATCTTCTCCTCTCTTGTATGCCCCTTTCTGACCGTGCATGGTTGAGTTTTCGGGTTCCTAGAACGTTGAGGCACACCGATAACAAGGTTGTTAATTACTTGTCTACGTCATCGCTGGTTATTGGTGGAGGCGGAAAATTAGCACCAGGGAGAAAGAAAGGTAATGTCTAGCAGAGGTATAGTGGGTCGCTATAGAGGGGGTAGGGGGGTGTCACGTGTGAGTAAGGTGTCACGTGACCGACGCAGCAGGCGATATATATTCTGGAATTGTTTGCCGTTTTTGTCCTACTTACACCATCCGTTTCCCTCTACAAATGTACAAGCACTTCGTACTTGTATTCGTACTTGTATGTGAAACACAATAACGCCAATCACCTCTAGCTTTGGCTCTCTTCCGACTTTGAGCCAATGTAGCATCGTCAGGTACCGATCTGAAGAGAGAAGCGAGTGTACTTGCAGCCGTTTGTTTTTCGCCGTTTTTCCCTGCGACTAGGACAAGTTCAAGACCAGTATTTTTTATATCTCCCTCATATCCTCTCAATCTCAACATCCCCAGTCTTACCCTACAGCAAAGTTATTGGGAGGGCAAAGTTAGGCTAGACCTTGGCTGCAAGTGTATCTGACGCTGGGAAGCATCTTTCTGTCAATCTGTCAATCCTACAGGGGTGTAGAGACGATTACAAAGTCAAACCGATGAGTCAAAGACGAGTACGGAGACCAACCGGATACAACGTACAATACCGGGTGGTTTAGAATGCATGTGAGTGGGAGTGGGAGTACTTGTACTTGTATGTACTCCGTACCTGTAATTACTGAGGTGGGAGTTTGGAGCACAGTGTTGGGTGAAAATTAAATGCGAGAAAATGGAAAAGTGGGAAATGGAGAAGAGGCAAAGGACAGTAAAAATAGACGAAGAAAAGTGAACACACAGAAAATACGCACCGACGCCGAGTAACCCGAAAACACACCCTGACTAACCCTCACCACTCATCTCCCCCCTCCACCCCTCGTGACCTTGTACTCCGTACTTACTTGACTCCAGCGTCTCAAACGCGGAATGATGTCACCAACTCTGAGCCAAACAAAGAGAGAGCGGTCGAACTCAATGGCACGAAGCCGTGGTGCCTTGTCCTTAGTGCACTGATTCAATAGATGGCCTGGACAAACACCCTACTTGTACCCCTTATTATTTCACCTTCACCTTCACTTCACCACTCACTTCAGAGCGCTAAAGGAGAAAGACTATTTTCTGTGGGACAAAGAAGTGCTTTTAAGGTTTCCCACTTTTTGGCTCTCTTGATTTTGCGTATTTTTTGGCTCACTTTTTCGAAAACCTAAGTCCGCAGTGTATCCTCCCACCTCTCCCACAGAGTGTGCCTGGTGTATACATAAGCGAAAGGCTCTGGCCTGTCGCTCTTGCGCGTCCCCTTCAAAGAGCATTTTTTCCCACGTCTTTTCCCGAGCCAAAGCCGAGCTTTTCCCGCGATGAGAATACGCCTATCGCGCGGCCAGATCCGCCTCGCCTCGCTCACCATTCTGTCTCTGGTGGTGGTGTTTCTAGTGTACGCCTCCGTGTCGGGGGTGCGAGTGCCGGGCTACGAAATCCGGGTGACACAAAAGGACGTGACACAAAAGGACGTGCAGAAGGAGCTGGTGCTGGACGACCCCAAGCCGCCCAAGAAGATCGTCAACACCCACAACATCAACGGCGACTTTGGCAAGTCCATTGACGAGCTCAAAAAGGGCCATCTGGAGGAGGAGGAGGCCAAGGCCAAGGAGCTGGAGGAGCAGTACCAGAACCGGGGCCAGGCCCAGGCCGTGAGCGGCTCCGAAACCGAGGACGAGGAGCCCTCCCACACGGAAATCATCTTGCCCAGCAACTCGGCAACCCCGTTTGTCATGAAGGCGCCCTCGCTGATGCATTCTTCTCCCGGTTCGAACCCGGACCCCAACATCCAAATTGCATTTGACTACCCGGCTCTACGTCAGCAGACAGAGCGGGCCAACGCGACGCTGGTGTCGCTGGTGCGAAACAAGGAGCTCAAGCAGATGGTGCGCACGGTGAAAAACTACGAGGACCGGTTCAACCACAAGTTCCGCTACGACTGGGTTTTCCTCAACGACGAGCCGTTCGACGCGGACTTTGTCGACACAATGACCAACCTGGTTTCCGGAAAGGCCAAGTTTGGAGTGGTGCCCAAAGAACACTGGTCGGTGCCCTCCTGGATCGACAAGGACAAGGCCGACAAGGCCCGCAAAGCCATGGCCGAACAGGTCATCTACGGCGACTCGGAGTCGTACAGACACATGTGCCGGTTCAACTCGGGCTTCTTCTTCCACCACCCGCTGATGCAGGAGTACCGGTACTACTGGCGGGTGGAGCCGGAGACCGCCATCCACTGCGACGTCAACTACGACATTTTCCAGTTCATGCAGACCAACAACAAGACGTACGGCTTCACCATCACGCTGCTGGAGTACCCGCTGACGGTGGCGTCGCTGTGGCAGGAAACCAAGGCGTACACGGACGCCCATCCCGAGGTGCTGGCCAAGGACAACCTGCTCAACTGGCTGTCGTACGACAAGGGCGAAAACTACAACATGTGCCACTTCTGGTCCAACTTTGAGGTCGCGGACATGGACTTTTGGCGGTCCGAGACGTACCAGCAGTACTTTGACCACCTGGACAAGTCCGGCGGCTTCTTCTACGAGCGGTGGGGCGATGCGCCGGTGCACTCCATTGCCGCCGCGCTGTTTCTGCCCAAGAGCAAAGTGCATTTCTTCAACGACATTGGCTACACGCATCCGCCGTTCACACACTGTCCCATTGACGGCGACACCCGCAAGGAGGGCAAGTGCTCGTGTCTGGCCGAGGAGACGTTTGACTGGAAGCCGTGCTCGTGTCTGGGCCGGTATCTGGACGTGCAGCGCATCAAGCGGCCCCACGACTGGGAGAATTATAGTGATTGGTAGGATATTTATTGTAACATATTATTTATTGAAGTACGACACAAGTACGAGTACGAAGTACGAGTACTTGTGAGTAATTGTACAGTATGTACTATACAGTATGTACCCACTTGTATGTACTATACAAGTCCATATGTAATTACTGGAATGAGACTGAGACGTACAGATATTAATATGTGATACAAGTAACTGTTTCTCACGGACACTAATCTGACACTGACATCTGACAGACAGTCTCAACTATGTTCAAATGTTTGACTTAATTACTTCTACACATGTTTGACCTCATGTTTGACCTCATGTCTGACCTCATACTACAAGTACAAATACTCGTATGTCTGAAGCCACACCACTTGTACTGTACCAGAATGTCCCCATTAGGACCAATGTAGCAATATTTACTTGTTGTCGTATGTGCCTGGGTTACATTGTTACCCCTGCCTCTCTACCTTGCATTCCGTGTCTCATTATTGTGAGACATTGGACATTGACATGACGTCACCAGAGTTTGTTATCTGATGGTGTGAGGAGGTATACTTGGATGAAGTACAAGTACTCGTAGATAGATGTGATGAAGGGGTGCTTAAGGGGTGCATTTAAGAAGCGAGATAAGGCGAACCAGATTGGACAATACAGGTGTTCTCGAACAACTTTTCTGGAACACTTTTCTGGAACACTTTTCTCAAACCACTGTTCTCCTCCTCCTACCTCTCATCTCAGTGCCGTATGAAGTTTACCAGACAGACTTTGAGAGAGTGCTACGGACATGGCTGTGATGATTTGCTCTCTTTGTCAGTGAAGAAGCTCATCGTTTAGCATGGATGGAGTTCTTGTAAGTTGCTTGTGGCTTTGCAAAAGGGCATGTTCAAGTTGCTACAGTACAATGTGTGAGAGACATTTTCATTCACCTTTCACATAGTCTTCATGTTCATTCTATATGCTCTTCATGTTCATTCTACAAGTAGTCTCATCTGATCTTTTGTCATCATCTTTTGTCATCATCTTTTGTCTACATCAACTCACTCAAATACTCATCTATACAACTGGAGACACAGTCACAGACCAGACCGCACCGTCTGACGTACGGCACTCTCGTCTGAATCACCCCGGCGTGTCTCAGCGGAGGCACTAGTGGCAGATTCCAGCGACTAACGGGCCCACAAAGCGGATCACAAAGCTTCTCGTAGAAGTCGACGAGCGTTTGTGTTTGGGACCCGCGGGGACTGGGTAACGAGTCCAGCTCGTACGTCCGCGACAACTCCAACAAACGGCCATAGGTAGCCGGCGATCTTGAGAAGAAGCGGTCGGAGCCGAACCAGGAGCTGCCAGAGCCACTCCAGGGCCGTCTGTACATAACCTGGCTGCGGAGGCGGGACTACGGGGATTGTGACCCGGCCTGGAACGTGCCGAGGATGTCTAGGTCTGGGAGGCCCGAATAGTCGGTTGAGTTTGGAGTCTTCGGTTTCTCGCAGCTCTCGGAGGATCAGCGACAGTCGATCGGGGGTCATGGGGTTTAGATGGAAGCGAAAGCGGAAAGCGCGCTGTTTGGAGAGTGGTTGTTTTTGACGTAGCTGAGGTCTACTGTTAAGCTGTTGTGTATAAGATGTTGTGTTAAGCTGTTGTGTATAAGGCCTTCTGTGATCTTTAAGGTGGAGTTCTGTAAATGGGATAAGTATAGCAAAAAGAATCCACTACTTGTATTAGACATTGTCCTGGAGAACGTGAATCAACGAGTACAGTAGCGGTTGGAGTATGCCTATGAGCAATTGAAGTGACGTGCTTTTTCTATTATGTGAGTCTGAGCACTACTTGTCATATCACCAATGACTTGACAAAGACATAATGTAGTAGAGTGGCCTGCTGTAGTACTCGTACTTGTTCAATAGCAGTAATCACTTGTGACTATACAGACCTCTTTACCCTACTAATGATATTTATTGAGTGTAGCCAATGACTATGAGTAACATGTGGCCTTGTATGAATGTAACAGTAGTGGGGGTTAGATGAGCACATGAACTAGTTCATTGACTTCTTAATGGGATGTCATTGCTACCGTTCAAAGCTATCAAAAGCAGAAGTAGCGAAAGCATCACTGTCGCCTCTTCCCAGTCATTTTTTTCTTTCACTAAAGATAGCCATGTTATTGAGATGTCAGTGAGTCAGAGGAGGATGAAAGCTCTCTGTAGTCGTCAATAGTCAATCTATAGCTTAAAAATCAGGTAGTTTATGCCGTCCAGATAGTCTATGCTATTTCTATAGCTTGATTTCAGATACTCTATGCTGTTCCACTTTTCTCCAATGTAAACAAACCTCCAAACACCTACTACACCACATGATCCAGAGTTCTTCCTAGTCGACTCATAACTGCTTTCTATTCTGTTCTTCGTCTAACTGCTTTCTCATCTGTTCTTCGTCTAACTGCTTATTCTGTCCTTCTTCGTCTCAAGAGCTTCATTCATCCCCTCTACTTCCACCTCCTTTATCAATAATTTAATAACTATGTACATCAGATGCTGAAAATGTCAAATTGGTCCGAGTTTTCCGAGTCGGGGTTCCGAATTGCCTCCTCGAGCTTCTTGCCTCGGGTCAGGGCCTTGTGGATCTCCACCAGAGCTCTCTCATGGCTGAAAGCCTCGGCCACGTCGTGGAAAAAGGCGAGATCGTGCTTTCGCCAGTTGAAAGACGCCGGAGTGGACGCCAGAATGGCAGCAGCTTCGCCCAGCTGTTTCAGAGCAGCCAGCGCGTTGATGATCTTGAGCGCAAAGTTGTAGTCCGCCGTGAGCCGCTGTGCCTCCGTCTTGTATCTGTTCTTGTAGGCGTCTGTCTTGCGCCACTTGCCCCGCTCCACCCACACGTCCTGGGCAAAGTCCAGTCGGTCGGCGAGCTCCTGGTCAGTCAGACTGCGCAGAGGATGGTTGAGGTTAGGGTCTCGCTCGCCCGGGTCGGCAATACAGTCGGCCTGGACGGCGTTGAGAGCCACAAAGAAGTGGGCGTCGGTTCGAGGCTCGGCTGTGAACTGCTTGTTGCCGTCGTATCTCTGGGGGTTCTTTTGTCGCGAAGAGTACGTCTGCACGTCAGAGGCGCTCATGACAGCTCCCTCGGCATCTTCTCCACAAGACACCTCGTGGTATCGTCGCAGAAAGTCGGCAAAGTCTCTGTGTCGAGCTCCGGCCTTGAGATAGTCAATGCTCACTAGCGGGTCCAGAAGCTGCGGCTTGTTGGTCTTCAGGAACTGGAACACGGCACGTGACTCCGTGATGATCTTCTTGCGGTCGAACGACAGACTGGCAACGGAGCTCGTGGGCAGGAAAGGCGGGATCATGCCAGGGTAAGCCGCATGCAGTTTGGCCATGCCTTCGAGATCCGGGAACAAAAAGCCCTGAAGCATCTCCTGAGCATTACCGCCATAGAGACGACCCCACGTGGCCTGCAGATGCGACGAAACAGGCTTGCCGGCCTTGGTGTCGTATCGCGCGTACGCCAGCATCAGCAGCTGCGTCAGAATGGCGTCCGGATACGTCTCGGGAGACATGCACAGCTGCTTGTAGAGAGATCGCAGAAAGGGCAGGTCTCCGGTGACTGCAGCGGCCTGGAAAACGACCACCAGCGTGTGTCTTTGGTAGAAGCTCTCGCTGTGCTGTTCTCGCAGCTCCAGCAGCAGCTCCCACGCCTTGTAGTGGTACTTTTCCTGTCTCAGACAAGCCTGGATCAGCGTCTGGTACGTTCGCACGTTGACCGCGGACTTTTGTTTCAGCTCCTCAAACAGATCCAGCGCCCGTTCGGTGTTTGAGCGGATTGCCGCAGCTGTGATCAGCGAGTTGTATGTCTGTGTGGTTGGCTGGGTTTCCAGAGAGGCGTACTTCATGTACTCGAAGATCTGGGACGCCAGCTCGACCTTGTGGTTTCTGAGGGCCGTGGACACGAGGGTCGAGAAGATCACGTGATTGGGCCGGATGCCGTAGAGCTCGTTGGCGAGTTTCAGGTCCTGGAAGATTTCCATCGCCTGTTTCAGGTCGCCTCGTTTATCGCACGCCTTGAGCCGGTGCGCATAAGTATGTACATTTGGGCGGATGTCGCGGTCGATCATTTGTCTGAACCGCTGCTCCACCTTCTCCACGTTGCCTGCTTCGGCGTATCCCATCATAATCTGTCCGTAGGTGACTGCTGTGGGCTCCATTTTCTTCTTGTCTATCCACTCCTCGATTTGTGGCAGAAACTTGGCCCGGATATCGTTCGGAATCGACGTCATGAGCGAGTTGACGTCCATGATGGCGAACTTCGAAGCGTCCAGCTGCGAAATGACATGGGTCCAAAGATCGGTTTGGAATGCAGAAGTGGGGACATGCAGACTGGAGGGCTGAGCCAGAGCCAGCTGATGCTGAGACCCAGCCAAAACTCGAGCCACCTGTTTTTTCAACGGCCGACTGAGCTTGGACTTCTCCAGGTAGCTCACAGCCGAGTTTCTGGGACTAGAAGAAGCCACCTGTTTGTGTTTGCCATCTGTAGTCTCCTCTTGAGATGGAGGCAGTTCTGGAACAGCTTCTGCCCTCTTAGGGTCAGTCATAAGTGAGTCAAACAAAAGATCAATGTCCTCGTCACGCACATGACTCTTGCTCTCCTTCAGCGACTCTCTGGGCGGCTCAGGAAGCAGCTCTTCTTCCTTGAGAGGTGTATCTGGAAAATCAAACTTGAGCTCGGGACGAACCACGTCGGATTTTCGGAATTTCGAGCCCAGAGCGGTGCTGTAGGGTCTCTGGACGGCTGCTCGGCGTATTAACGGCACCAATAGCTTTGCTCGCAGCATTTTTCGTGTGTTTTTGTGAGATGTTAGCGTGCTCTCGAAATTTTGTAACCCGATATATTTTGTACCGAATTCATGCATATCCTGCACGTGAGGAAATTTTCACCCCGATGGCAAAAGCAAAAGATGCCTCAATTTGCCACAAGGGTTAGGGTTGGAGAATGGAGAAGAAAACTGTAGTGTGATAAAATAATGGATGTCGATTTATGGAGTGGACTAGAGTGTCAGTGGTACGGTGGGTTTGTTTTGGGTGCCTTTGTGTATATCTTTGTTGTATTTTTTGTATCTTTTTTCTTCTTTTTCACTCGTCATCTGATGCTAAGTAAAAACTAAGTAAATAGAGGATTGGGTGGAGGACTGTTTTTAGATTAGAAGGTCGAATATAAGAGATATTGCGATTGTAAGGCTGTTAATCGAGTCGGAGTGACTGGGGCTATATTTTTGTTCTATTGCCATCTCTCTGGCTTCCCTGGAACCTCGAAAATGAACCCCCAGGTCACTTTTTCAGCCAAGTAGTTTCTAAGTAATTGGGATAAGGTAGTAGATTATTCAAAAACAGTAGAGCGGACTGAATAGTGAGTGGGCGGTTCGGCTGATGACCCCTGCCATTGTCTTTCTGCTCTCATATCCTGTTTCAGGTTTTATCATGCCCAAGATGTTCTTAACAAGGGCGTAAGTGGGACAACTGGGTTTGTTGACATCTTAAATAACTATGACATGTCTTGTAACTTGGTCGGTTTGAGAGACTGGGCTTTGAAACTTTGACAGTATAGTCAGAGGTGTATGCGAAACCATCTGAGCGAGTGTCTGTCCAACAGCTTCATTTTCAGGCCATTTATGAGTGATTTTTGTTCTATATAGCTTAATTCGGAGAGACGGTTGTGATGTTGTTTCTGAAGGACAGGGCGATGCAGCCGGCACGGGAGTCATGTAGTTGAAATGGTCGGCCCTTTGCGATCATTCTGATACCAATAAGTGTTAGATTTGGAAAAAACGGTATTGGGCTGCCTCATGGTGTAATTAGACATAATTAACGTGTATCTGTATCCGTAGTTGTGGTGAACACAAACCCTGCGTTCTCGCTCTTTTCGGTCAGCCTTACCCTTGTGAGACAGACATGGGCTTTGAGACATATTATTGTGGAATGGTAAACAGTGAATCAGAGTATTGTACGATACTTGGTACCGCTCCTGTACTGTGCCGTAGCTTGATGAATGAGTGGCCATTGCAAGACCAGTTTATTGATTCAACTTTTTCATGCTACTTGTATCTCTCAGTCTGACTAATCACCACTCGTATTGATGACTATACAGAAAGACTTACACTTTGAAGCTGAGGTTTGATGCTGAGGTGGGGGTAAGCTTATGAAGAAGCGAGAAGTTAGATAGTCGGTTGATATACAGCTAAGATGGAAGGCAGTAAATGAGAGAAAAAAACAGAAACTGATACAAGTAGAGAAGAGCAGACGTAAGTATGACGCCCGAAAACGCCCAAATCCCACTCCAACTGACACCCACGGCTTCTCCACCCCTGCAGCATACCTATTAAACGCACATTCCAGAGATGCGCATATTCGACAGTAAGTTAAACATGGAGATAAACATGGAGAAGGGCATTTTGTAATATATTCCTGCAATATCCTCTCGGGCCAAAAAACCAATTACTTCAACTTCTTCACATGTCTCTACCGGCAATACCGTCAGGAGTGTCTATTGACCAAGCAGCCGTGTCTTCGGTTCTGGCAGGAGTGCCGACAGAAGTCTGGGCCAGCTTACAGAGCTATGTGGGAGCCATGAGCACGCTTCCTCCCGGTTCCTCGGTCCATATTCCCGGTACGGCTCCCACGGCAGCTGTTTCTGTGTCTGCTCAGAAGCAGAAATCGAACGGAGGTGCGAGATTGGCGGTTTCTGTTGGTGTTGCAGTTTCTGTTGGTGTTGCAGTTCCTTTACTGGTGCTTTTGATCTGACAAAGTACCAGATCGAGCACCTGCCATGTATTCTACAAGGCTCTCTTCATGAACTTTTGTTCTTATAATTAATTTATTCGTTGACCATTTGAGCAGTACGATGGTGACTTCAGATCTCGACATTGAGGAGTTACCAGGAGCTAGCACATTAGTTCGCACTAATGCACCTGTCAAGATGGTGCTATTTTGATCTGGACCAGCAAAAGCTAGTCAACGATTGTCAACGGCTACCAAGAGGTTTTTATTATTTTTTATTATTTTATTAAATTCAGCCATTTAACCTCAGTACTTGTACGGCAACAACTCGTTCTTAAGACTACCTGTTCTCATCAACAATCGGAAAATACACGTTCAATATATGTCTGTGACCGCACGGATCTCCTGGTTCGTTTGGTGGTCTCCAATTCGCTATAGCTTTTCTGGAACTGTCTAGGGTGGTTTCAGGACACCTTTGAAATCCACTTCTCTGAAGTGAAGTCTACAAGAGTCCTAAGAACAAAATAAGAACAAACATGAAGTCAGAGACTCCTGGGAACTCTTCAGAAATCTCTAAAACGCACTCTCATAGCATTTCCCTTTGGGAAATACCATTCGAGTGCTGATTAATCAAAAGCCTATAACTCCAGCCTATAACACCAGACTAACTCCAGCCTATAACTAAGTACAAGTATGTGTTGTATGTACATGTAAAGTCCCTGACTATAACTGCCATCTATGATCTTACAACTCTCTACTTGTAGCGCCAACCTACAACTCCACAGTATCATGTCCTTCATGGAATTATCTACGCCTTGGACCACCACGCTCTTGGACCACATGCAATATCCAGCGGTTATGCATTCCACCTCCCCTTCTCCAGTGACTGGTTATGACTCTCCTCCTCCCTACTCATGACTCAGATGACTCGTTCACCGAATGACTACAGTACGTCATTCGTCTCGCCTACTCATGACGATGAGTCAACACCTGTCCACAGCTACACAGCACGTCTCTGCAGCTTCGCACACCTTTTCGGGCCAACTTACGAGCCTCGGCCGAGCCCATGTGTTTCTCGGCCTTGGATGCGTGTTTCAACGTGACCTTGTCTGTGCCTGGCATGGCACTGTTCACTTTCAGAATGTCCTGGATGACGTCCGCGTTAGCCACGGGCTTGCGCTTGGAGTTTCTCCAGCCGTTGGTCATCCACCGTCGACACCAGACTGTAGTACAGTCGATGGCGTACTGGCTGTTGGTTCGAATCTCGTACTTTTGGTCGTCCTGTCGCTCCTGAACGAGCTTGTAGGCTTCCAGCAGCGCCACCAGATGCGCCCGGTTGCTGGTGTGCGTGTAGCCGGGCAACGGCTTGGACTGGTTGTCGGGATGCTCGAGACCAGCAAACAGACCCGTGGCAGCAGACGCTATAGACGACGTCTGGTTGTCAGAACACACTCCCTGCACATACAGCACCACTCGGCCGGTGTCTCGGTCCAGAACGTAGGCAATGGAGCCCTTGGGCCGGTTGGGCGCGGTTTTGGCGGCATCCCTGTTTTTCTGCTCTCTCAGCTGCTTCAGCGAAGGAAAGTGCTTGCCCTTCATGAAGTCCTCGGCGTCCTTCTTGTCCTCGAAACTCTTGTGCTCGGCTCCCGGAAACCCCAGCACCTGCTCCTTGGTCTCCTCGTACGAGCTGTAGATGCCGGGCTGGTACCCCTTTCTGACGGCGTAGTATTTTCCCATAGTCGGGGTTAGTCAGGGTTCTTTTTTTTTGATGTTGAAAAATCGCACCCCAAGATTTTTTGAGACGTTGAAATTTCAGAGTTTGTGTCAAATTAGCTCAAACGGTGACAGAAGTGGGGGTGGCAGGGGGAGACCAGTGAGCAGCCATCTGTCTTCTTTACAGTCAGTTTCTTTGTTTTCATCTATTTTTTTGTCTTCTTTTTTGTCTTCTTTTGACTGTGCTTTTCTGTGGTGTATTTTGGAGGTAGGAGCTGAGAGAATGTTATACCTTGTGGCAGGGAAAAAGGAGTACAGTACCGGTAATACGGAATTAGAGGAATTAGAAGAGAAGGGAAAGTCGAATGGTATAGCTTGAGTATGTTTGTCTTGCTCAGGAAATTTCAGCGAAGTTCCTCTTGCAGTTCTCGAGATATTGTCGTTCTAAGTCTTCTCATCTTATGAGTAATATGAAGAGTCTATGGATACCACAGTTCCATATTCAAGAACAAATGATGCATCAAAAGACTCAGACAAGAGTTGAGAGTTACTTGAACTACCGGTACTTACACCATTGGTTGTTTTAACTGTGATACAATCCATTGGTGGTGTAAGTGGAGATGAGAGGAGATCCATGAGTAGCGGTGAGGAAGCGAGTTGGGATTTGGAGACTAGAATGTTGATTTTGAGACTCGAATGTTGATTTGGAGACTCGAATGTTGCTTCAACCTGTATCCTAGTATTGATTCCTTTCATATCAAGTGCGCGCTCAACTAATTAGCAAGAACACTTTGTTGAATCGAATTTACCTCCCCCAACTAGTCAATCACTTTCAGGTACTGTACTTGTAGGTGTCTGAAGTAAGTCAGACAAGGAACACATTGACACATTAACAGTCCAAGCGAGTATTACAGAACTAATACTGATCAGTTGATCTACAGGCTCATTAACTGTGGCTTCTGAATGTCAGAAACCTGTCAGAAGTGGTATCAAAATGATGAGAAAATTACCCCAGATCTAATGGTACCACTCACAAGCCTGTCAGATTACCCCGTCCTGAGTTGTGGAATTTCCTAGAGTTGTTCAAAAATAAGGTGGACCCTATATTACGTGATTATTACGTAATTAACGAGCCGCACGGCTAGGGGTAGGCGTTCAGCCCCTTCTGAAAAGGTGTTATAATCGTCCGAATAGGTTTAAAATTAAAATGAGGTATCTTCGACTGCTAAGAATGTCATATTCAAAATATAAGACCCCAAGGATGAATATTTAAGGAGATATGTTTTGTTGATAATCTCAACTGGGACTAAGTAAGGTAGGTTATCTCGTTAAATAATAGGTTTAACAAAAATGTCAACGCGTTTGACCACTCTTCAACTATATAATTAGGTTAGTATACGCTTCAAGTAAAGTAAATCTAGCCCCGTATTTGCCACTGACATTATTTTTCACATTAACACAAAGAGACTCTTGTTGACCCACGTGACCTCTGACCCACGTGACCTCATTGACCCACGTGACCCCTTAATCCACTCCAATTGCCAATTCTCCAAACACCAAAACCCCGCATAAGATAAGGTGCACTATTACTTCTACTTATTACTAACTACTACAAGTAACCCTCTCTTCACATGACAGACGACACTCCAACGCACAAAAAGCGGACGCTGCGGCTCAAAAACGTGGGAGCGCTCACGGTCAACGAACTCACCTACAAGAACATTGAGCTGACGTTTACAGACGCCCAAAACACCGCCCGGGTGTGGAACTACTCGGCCAAGAAGTTTGGAACGGCGTTTTTCCCCGGCGGAAAACGCTACTTCAGCGCCAACTACGCCAACAAGTGGTGGTACGAGCGCGAGTCCAACTGGCTGGACTTCCACATGGTCCAGCAGGACACCCGCACCGTGCTTCTCACTATAGCAGGACATCCCTACACTGTGCAAGTGTCTGAAAAGGGAAATGTTCAGCCGCTGTTTGTCAGGGCGCCAGACATGCCTCCGCCTGTCAGCTACACGGCCTCGGCATTGCAGGAGATCCGCAGACACACGGAATTGGCGGACTTCAAGATCATTGATGAGGAGAACAAGACGCACCTGATCCACACCCAGGTGCTCATTCCACTGTGGCCGTATCTAGCCAGACTGCTGGAAAGCGGCATGACCGAGGCACGTGAACGCGAGCTCAAGCTGGAGTACCCCACTGCTGTCGTCGACCTCATTCTGGGCTACTTGTACGGAGAAGTGCCCCATGTGCCCGAAGACCTGGCTCTGGAACTGCTCATTCCAGCCAAGGTGTACTTCATCGAGGGCCTGGAACGAGCGGTGGAACGGGCGGTTACAGGCTCGTCTCTGGAAGGCGACCGATGTCTGATTTCGTGGCAGACAGCCAAACAGGCAGATAACGCGGTTATTCGGGATTACTGCGCCTGCTACTTCCTGGAACACGTGGGAGACCAGGCTTCGGCTTATTTGTGTCCCAATCTGTCTCCCGAAGAGCTGCAAGAGTTCCAATTGAACCTGGACAAGGAGAAGGCGAGACAGCAGCAGTTTTAGGGGTTAGTAAGGGTGCAGGCTTAGTTAGGGTTAGTTAGGTTAGTCAGGGTTTCAGTAAATAGCGTGATAAAAGAAAATGGTGTTACCAGTATGTACAAGTCTGTAATTACTTCATTGTAACACAAACAAAATGTAAAAATTCAAAAAATGGACGACACCGGAATCGAACCGGGGACCTCGCGCATGCTAAGCGCATGTGATAACCAACTACACCAGACGCCCGAAATTTTCTGCGATTTTTGGAAAAAGTTGGCGCAGATATCTGAGGAGTGCTTAGTCAGCCGGCCGAAAATGAAACTGTTCTAGACGGTGAACGGTGGTATATATAGGTAAGTAGAGGGTGATAATAGATCATTTGACACCTGTTCATCATGTTTCCACATCTACTTCTATTAAATCAACGCGATAGTCGGTTTTCAGCGAATGAGGCGAAACCAGAGGAAAAAAAAGAAAAAAAACTGTGTAATCAGAAGGACCATCTTACAATGAAACTAGAAAGCGGTGCAAGATAATGTTATAGTCTTGCTAGGAGCGTCTAGAGCGTGTTATAATTGCTAGATCGCCTATTTGTCTGAGTCTGTTTGATCAATAAATATATAAATAGTATGCTATATGCCAAGTCGGGCTCTATGACAGGGCACAAAACTTCCGCCAATGTTTGGGAACTTCCAGTGGATTGTCTAACAAGAGACTCTGAAGATACTCGTTCAGTTGCTGGTTTTCCTGGCCAGACAGAAACAGTTTGCGTTCTACAGCATCAATGAAGGCGTTGTGCAAGTTGACGATTCGCATGAAGTTGGAACTTGCGCTGATGCCACTGTGCAACTTGTACCATTCGGCGTCGATGATTTGGAAATGGCAGTACTGCAGCTGGATGAGGAAGTGGAAGCTGAATCTGTGGTGTTTTTGCAGAAAGTAGACGCACCGAGCGAGTTTCAAAAGACGTGCAAAAACGCGCTGGTAGCCCTGGGTGATATGGGCCATGAATATGTACTTGAGCTCTTCTGGAGGAGTGTAGAACACCGTGATGTATTCTGTGGCCATGATAGATTCGGGGACAAAGGACTGTTCACCTCCATCGACATTCTGAGGCGTTCCAAACCACATTCTGACGTCGTTTGATGGCAGCAAGTCTGCGACCAAGTCCTGTGTGATTCTGAGATCGGAATTCAACGGTGGCCAGTTCAGCGACGAGCCTATTTTGACGGTATTGTCTTGGAACACGAGTTGACAGAGATCCGTGGAACCCAGGCCCATGAGGTAGAATCGCTTTGCGCTTTCCAGATGGGTGAAGAGGTACTTGTTGACGTGGTTCATGAGCGAGTCGTTGACGGCCTGTTGCTGCACCTCAATGGACACCTGGAAGTCTTTGAGGGGGTCGTCAGGCTCGAAAAACGAGGCTGGTTGAGTCTGTTCGAGTCTGAGAAACGCCAGGGTATTGCTGAAGAGCTGTGCTGGCGCAACGAGACTCGCCGTTTCCTTGTCCAGATGGTTCTCAAAGTCTAGGGGAGGGATCAGGGTGTCGGGCTCTTCACTGTGTGGTTTTTGAGGGTGTGAGTCCACATTTGCGTCCACGACCGAGGTGTCTCCGAGTGAGTAGAGAATATGCAGCGCTGTGAGCACCTCGACGCAGATCTGGGCGTTTTGAGGGCTCAGAAATGTTGGTAGACGGTTTTTATCGGCGACCAAAAAACCCGACTTTTGCTCCTGAGCTACAAACATCTCGGAATCGACCATTTTCGACGGATGTTTCCAGTACGTGGAGCCGTTGAGTCCGATGATTCCGTGCAGTTTGCGCATCCAGGGACCCAGACAGCGGTCAAAGAGCTCGGCAGTCAGAATGTACAGATTGATGTCCGAGGTCTGGTAGATGGACAGGCGGGTGTGAAGTTCCGACAAGAGTTCGACCGGGTCAGGCAACCTCTGTAGAGCCAGAGCACGTGACAGATCACCGCAGCCGAGAATGTTGGCCAGCAGATGGACTACTGTCGCCACAGGTCTCAGTTGCACCGTTAGGGTCAGCAGAGACTCGTTTTTCGAGTCCAGCGCCTCAATGTAGTGCTGAATCGCCGCCAGAATGTCGCACAGCGCAGACCGGAAGGCGATCATGATGCCGTCGTCCACAGAAGCCATTTTGGCAATATCTTTGGCGGTGTTTGACAATCTGGTATATAGAGATCCAATTGCCAGGCACTGCTCTACGAGACCCTGCAGCGCCAGCGACGAGACTCCGGGCACTTTGATTGGCTGGGGAAAATGTTTGGCCACAAACTTGCGCGAGCTCCATCTCCAGATGAACATGATGGACTCTCTTCCGACAAGCATGTTGATCAGGCAGGTCACAAACAGGTCTGTGGGAATCGTGGCGCCCTCGAACAGCGTGGTAACTGTCGCCTGGTTGTGTTCGCTGAGCAGCAGCGGCGTGGGCGGCTGAGTGTGACGTTTCAGCTTCTTCTGGGTCTGGTGTTCTGTTTCCAGAGATGGAGACGCGTCGTTTTCGCGCTTGATTTCGCTGAAACTCGAGCCAAGCACACAAAAGGTCTCGAGATCAATGTCCGACGCCTGTGGGCGGTTGAGAACGGTCTCATCGACTTGCAGCTTCGTTATCGAGAACATGAGTGTTAAGTCATGGAGAGATGTAAGAGATGTGAGAGATGCATGAACTGCATGAATTTTTGTATCAAGTAAACCTAAGTAACTTTGTCAACACCATATGGTAAAGTGACCTTGCTGAATTCATTTGTGTAGCCTGATTTCTCAAAGTGACAGTCCTGACGGGTATTACAGAACTCATACCACTGCAGTCTTCGTCAAGAGTTACTGTTCTGCTCGATTGTGGTTTTTTCTGATACTTGTACTTGCCACAAACCTGTCAAAAGTCGTATCAAAATGATGAGAAAATTTCCCCAGATCTAACGGTAACACTCACAAGCTTGTCAGATTACCCCGTCCTGAGTTGTGGAACTTCCTAGAGTTGTCCAGAAATAAGGTGGACCAATATTATGTAATAATTACGTAATTAACGAGCCGCACGGCTGGGGGTGCTCTTTCTGCCCCTCCTGAAATGGGGTTATAAAGGTGGGAATAAGTTGAAAGTAAGGTAGCGGTATATTAGACCGTTAAGTGTGTCACACCCAAAATTTAAGACCTCAAAAATGAATATTGATGGAGATATGTTTTGTTGATGGATCTCAACTGGGACTAACTAAGGTACTTTACCCCAAGTATTAGGCTCAGTACAATGGGGCCAAAATCTAAGTGGCTCAAGTAATACCAAACTGAAGCTCATGTCTATATGACAGAAGTTGTCGTCCTTAGCATATGAAGCTGACTAAGCACACACACTGGAAAGGAGACATGGATAAGAGACATTTCGAGACGAGTCGAACATTAACATGCTATCTGAAGACGTGCTTTAGGAGAGAGAACACTGCCATCGAAGCATAGAGTCAGGACCAGTCCTGTAGTCAGAGTCCTATTAGAAGATAGACTAGTCGTGTCTGGAGTGAAAAAAACACATGATTCAGGGATCAATTGAGGTTCCTGGATACTTCAGTTATCAATTGTTGTCTTGAAGTGATTCAGTGTCTTCTGATATGCTCAATTGTTCTGTAAGACAGTAACTACAGTTGGGGATGACAGAGTCGTCTCTTTCATTCAACTTCTTCGGAATTGATCTTTTCTTCCACCTCCAACCACTCCAAAGAACACTACGTTAAGTCTGATTTATGCTACTTATCATAAACCACAGTATTATATCTGAGGTCTAGCCCAAGCTACAAGTAGTGTATCTTTTAGATCCCTCTCACCCTGTTGAGCTCCAGATTATCAACTCACCGATGAAAAACTACTACGCCGTTCGAGTCGGATATCATCCTGGCATCTACACTGAGCTGGAAGAGGCCAAGGACGAGGTGTTGGGCTACTCGTGTGCTCAGTGGAAAGGGTTTGCAAGGTACAGAGACGCTGAGGAGTACATGGACGAGTTTTTCGACGACGAAGAGGACTACGAGGACGCCAACTTTTATGTGTTTGAAGACGGAATCTACAACTGTCGAGGACACGCCTACTAGTGTTCAGATGGCAGGTACTGTGAGCCGTTTGACTACTACGAGGACGCCAAACATGAGGTGCTTCAGTCTTACGATGAGGTCTTCTACTACGTCAGAAAAGATCTTTCTTATGTCGACGAAGATGGAGACACTGTCTACATGGTGTACACGGATGGAGCCTGTGTGCGAAACGGACAGGAGGACGCTATTTCCGGAATAGGGGTTTATTTTGGAGACAATAATCCTCTCAATGTCAGTACAAGGGTTCATTGCGGTCCGCAGACCAGCCAGCGAGCTGAATTGGCTGCTATTAAACGAGCCTACAAGCGTGAACGTAGTGAGCGCTTGTAAACATGTTCAATTACATAATCTACAAGTGTGAACGTAGTGAGCACTTGGAAATGATCAAATGTACAAGTGTGAACGTAGTGAGCACTTGTGTACAGGACCGGTACAGGACCGGTACGTGAACATGTTCAAATAAAGTGTACTATCACACTTGTGAAAGTGTTCAAATACTTGTGAAAATGTTCCAGTACTCAGTGTACTTGTTCAAATACTTGCGCACAAGCACTCACTATATTCACACTGTGAAATGTTCAAATGGATACTGTAATGTACAAGCGCTCGCTACGCTCACACTTGTGTTTCTGCTGTGCTTAAAATTAGTTAGCTTTAGTTAAGGGAAAAATTCAGCTGGGGGTTCATTTTCGGGGTTCCAGGCAAGGTAGAGAGACGGGAGAGGTGTTGAAATGTTGGCCCAGTCCTGGGTAGTACGTTTATGGCCTGAAAACCACTTGTTGCCGCTCGATATTTCCAGCTGTGACTGTTTTCCCAGACACATATTTTTCCATTTACTTAAGCTCTAGTTGGGACTACCAGTGTGAACGTAGTGAGCACTTGTGAATGTTCAAACACTCAGTGAACATGTTCAAATACGTAACATACAGCTGTGACGTAGTGAGCGGGGTGAAATTGTTGAAATACTGGTATACAAGAACTCATTCACAGTGTGAAAATGATCCAGTATTCAGTGTACAAGCGCTCACTACGTTCACACTTGTGAACTTACCGGTAATGTACAAGTGCTCGCTACGCTCACACTTGTCGCCCACTCTTGTCGCCCCTTGATAAATCCCCTCTTCTAGTCCCCGTTTAGCTCCCTATTAACCCTGACTAACCCTGACTAACCCTACTCTCTGCTCCACCCATGTTGACAAAAATCCCCGACGAGCTGTGGCTATTTGTGGCTTCGAATCTCTGCCTGGACGACCTGTTGAGTCTCTGCCAGTGTGGCAAACACTTTTATCCCTTGTTACAATCTCTCCTGAAGACTCAATTCGCCCAACTATGTCCCTGGTACGAGCAGGAGGTCACTCTGGACGCTCTACTGCGATATTTTTCTTCCACCGAGCTCGAGGTCCAAGATCTCAGCACTCCGGAAGTGGACACGCCGTTGCCGGACGATTTTGAGAGCTTTCTGGGCGGCCAGAGAAGCTACGTGAGACGCAACTTCAGCCATTACTGTTTCGAACTGGACAAACGCAAGAGAAGGAAGCTGCTCAAGGGACTGCCCAACGACCGAGGCATGCAATTGGACGACCGGCTGGTGTACTTCACCGAGTCGCAGCTGCCCTGGAACAAGGGCGACCGACTGGTGCTGGATCAGGGGTCTTTCTCCGTCAGAAACGTCTCCTGTAAGATGCAGCAGGACATGTACTCTCAGGACTACACTGTGCACATCAGTGAGCAGCTGGCGGTGCTGGAGTCCGATCTGGGCGAGCGAGACGCGCTTGGATATGTCGTCAAGCATCTCACCGGCAAGTCCGCGGCTCATTCGAAGCCCGACATGGTTCTGACTGCTCCTCATCCTCTGGCGTACAGAAAAACAGACACGATTCTGTGTGGCTCTCACCTGTTCTACGAGCGGTGTTGTATCGCTTCGGGCGACCGGTCTCTGTACCACGTCAATGGAAAAGTCGATCTCAAGTTGCCCAAAACGCTAGCCACCTCGTCGGACTTCATCGTCAGAAGCATGCTTGCCTACAAGGGCAAGTTTTACATCTACCTGGCGGACGAGTTTCTGATTGAAGCCACCCGTGTCAAGGACGGCCAGGAGCTGCTCACCAAGAGCCTGGGCCATCTTCCTGGCTTCAAAAAAGTCAGACAGGACGAAAGATACCCGCGGTACCTGTACTGTGTGCCGTACGGCAAGAATCCGTGGTCGTTGATCGATCTGGACAAGCAGATTCTGTACAAAATCCATGGAGATGAAGACTGGTTTCCCATGCCGGGAGTTACCGACGGGAAATTGAAGTGCTTCTTCTTTTCCGATGATTTTATCAAAGCCAGATGGGAAAAGACAGAGACTTCCGAAGAGCATGAGTGGGTTGTTTGATGAGGGAGTAGGAGTCATGAGTAGCAAGTAATTGGAGTTCATCAAAGATCAGCTTTCAGGCATTTCTCGTTTTTTTATTATTATTTTTTACTTTTTTCGTGTTTCAATCAGTCATCAACTAAATAGTCAACCTCATACTTATCCTTAGTTAGGTTAAATTGTCTTCATCAGGACAGTGACAAGATTGTGAAAGAGAATATATCAACTATTGGACTTCAGATATAGATAACGGCAGCGCGATCTCAACTGTTGGCTTTATTAGGCACTTTGTTTATGTCTCGTCGTTTTATTTTATTTTATTTTATTTTATTTTATTTTATTTTATTTTATTTATTTTTTTTTATTTTATTTTATTTTATTTTATTTTATTTTATTTTATTTTATTTATTTTATTTTATTTTATTTTATTTTATTTTATTTTATTTTATTTATTTTATTTATTTTATTTATTTTATAATAACTTTATAGATATTGAGAGACCTATCGATATGTCCAGATTGTGAGAATGGAGCACGTTGATTTTTCTTTTGTTTCCAATTTCTATCAGTTCCACACTCAACCAATTAGTCAACCTCTTACTCACCTCCTCGACGTCTTATTTTTTATTTTTTTTATTTTTTTATAATCACATTTTATTTTATTTCAAGTTTCATTTCTCTCCCAACTAAATACTCAACCTCCCACTTACCCCCTTACTTAGATTAAAGTTGTCTCTTCCACTTCCAGAACCCTGATCTGAAATCTCACATCAACATGTCGCTACTGGACAAATACAACTCGCAGCTGGTGGAAGACGGCGACGCCGAGGACCAGGAGTTTCTCGATCTGCTGGACGACGACGCCGCGTTCCAGGGATACCGCGAACAGCGCATTGCCGAGCTATCTCGACAGATGAAGGAGGCCAAAGACGGAGCTCAGAGCGGCCATGGAGCCGTGCAGACGCTGGAGAGCGACAAGGACGTGCTGGAGGCGACCACGTCGGCCGATCGGTGCGTGATCCACTTTTTCCATCCCGATTTTTCCCGATGTAAAATCATGGACAGCAAACTGGACCAACTGGCATCACGGCATCTGGGAACGCGTTTTGTGCGTGTCGATGCGTCAAAGGCGCCGTTTCTGGCGACCAAACTCGGCCTCAAGGCCCTGCCGGTCCTGGTCTGCTACATCAAGGGCCAGGAAGCCACCCGGGTGGTGGGATTTGAAAGACTCGGAGGAACAGATACGTTTCAACTGAGCGCCCTGGAAAACTTATTGTACACATACGGAGTTATTCAGAGAGCCGGAACGAGTGGTTTCACACGGGCAGAGAAGAAGGTGGATGAGGAAGACAGTGATTGGAGTGATTAGACATGAAGGGGAGACATGAAGGGGAGACATGAAGGCGTAGCCTGAATGTCTCAATTTCAGTTTGAAGACAGCTGAATGTCTCCAACCAAACAATGTGATATGAAGACAGCTGATTCTCAATTCAGACAGCTGATGTCTCAATTCAGACAGCTTAGTGTCTCGCTTCAGTTACAGCTCGATTCAGTTACAGCTGAATGTCTCAATTTCAGCTAGTATGATTACATAATCACAGGAAGGGAAAGGAATATGGTCAATTGAAATGCATGAGAGTGTAGCTGGGATGTGTAGGATGCGAATGGTAGTTTTAGCAAGCCGATTGGGTGTGTATTGGCAGAGTTGTAAGAGCTCTTCATATTGTCCAAATATACTTGGCTTTAGTTGACTCACGATTATTAGTTGGGTTAATTGATAAAGATTACACTACTTTCGGACTCCGATGGGATGATTAGTAAGACATAGCCAGCGTAGGAATCCATAGACTGTTGATACAGTCGAGAAGGCACGAATGGCAGTGTTTTTATGAAAGAATTGGTTTGTCGTTCATTTCGTGTTTCTTCAGTCTATTGTACTCACTAATTTCCTGTCTGAACACTGACTAACCCTGATGCCAAAGCTAAGTAGAGCTCAAGTAATGAGAGAGCATAAACAACGGTATGGAAACCAAATGAAAGGTGCTCAAGTCACGTGAAGGAATTATAACGACTACATCAAGTACTGGCTCTCATATGACACCACTTTCATTGTTCTCAGACCTCCGGAATACCGAAAACCAACCCCCAGCAGGATTCCACTCTTAACAAAGTCTCAACTAAATGTGAAGCTGAAGACAAACTGAGACTGGAGAAAAAAAAATTACTGAAAAATGACTGAAAAATGACTGAAAAATGACAGTTATATCCACTTGAGGCAAAGAATAGAACCATTGGAACCATTGGAACCACAAGCGAGAACTACTGCTGATTGAGAACCACCTACTTTACAATGTCTTCTCTCTCTCCATTAACACATGCAGTAATGTATATTCTCTTGCAACCACTTGATGATCACCAGGTTCCGATACTGTACAACTGTTTGAACATATAACTGTACCAGAAGAGATCGAGTCAGTAGGTAGCTCCCTCATAGCGGACATCTGGATACACAGTAATCACATATGAGTGATTCGGTGTATTACGTATGTACTCATCCAACCAGATATTATATCAACAATAACGAACATCTGTTTGACTTAGATAAACCCCATCTGTCGAACCATCTATTCCATCAAGGGTTTCAACTACTGTACTCTTGTCTGCCAAAATCACCAAGGGATGAGATTACTAATATATACTTTTTGTACAGAATACACTGTTTATGAGTGAATGAAGTGTTGTATGCTCAATTGCGTGATTTGAAGAGTACATTTTTTTTATAATCACATACTATTGTGCAGGGTTAGTCAGGGTTACCGGTACCTAACTAAAGATAATAATCATTATCTTCTCTTTAAATTCAACTACACAAAGACAGGCGAAGACAGCTATTATAGCTTTCTGTCTACAACTACGCAGCTTTTCTGCAGATACGCAGCCTCGAGCTTCGCTCTCAGCTGCTATTCAGTTCATGTCATTCTAACACCAAGTATCTCTCCCACCTCGTCTATTACAATATTATTCTCTATGGATATGACTTTAACTAATGACTTACAACGAGCGTCACAGTGACTTTTTATTCTCCCTCGGAGCTCCTCACTAAACATCAATGCTGTTGTGAAACTCCACCACGCTCTCATTTCGCATTGCCTTGACTCCCTTGCACTCGTGGTCTCCATCGCTGACCAGCACCAAGCCCGACGAACAAATGCTCTCCACCAGAGCAGGCACCAGGTTGAGCAGCCGCGCGTCGCACACCAGCCCCAGCATGTTGTTTCCGTTGGCAAACAGAACAGCCTCCTTGACCGACACGGAGACCCGGTCCAGATCCGTGGGCTCGGAAAAGGTGCCGTTTCGCATGACAAAGAAGACCGGGTAGTTGGGCTGCTTCCAGTTGAGCGCGGTGCACACGTCCGGGTTGACCGACGACAGAATGATGGACCGGGTCGCCCGCGGAGCAGGGTCGCCGTTGGACATGCGGTTGGTGTCGTGCGTGTCACGTGCGTGCGCAAACAGCACGTCCAGAATCGTGTCCACGTAGTGGTTGAGGTCCGACGCCGCAAACACCACGTTGAGATCGAGCTTGACCGCCGTGGGGAGCAGCTTGAGGACCTCGGCAAGAGGCAGGGTGGCGTTTGCCAGCACCCGGTGCACCTCCACGGGGTCTGAGACGGTCGACAGCTCGCTGACCACGCCGTTCGTGCACTTTTTGAGCTCCTCGAACGTCAGGGTGTTGACGCCGATGCGAATGCCGTGTCCAACATCGACCTTCCAGGAAGGAGTAACCACAGGAACGCCGTCTGAGGTGACACAGATCGTCAAACGAGCATACTGGCCGGACACAGAGGAGGCCGTGACGAACGACAACGACTGCTGCGACGTGCCGGTGCTCTTCCAGTAGGTGTCGTACTTTGTGATCTCCAGCGGCGTGCCCTTGTAGGGTCGCACCACCTGCACGTCGAACGACATTTCGCCAATCGTGTGCAGCCGCATGTCGAACAGCGGCAACGTGTAGCTCTGGTGGAACTGTGTGAGCGTGGCTCGCCAGATGTACGGCAGCGCGGCCGTCTTGGCGATGATCCGCGTGCCAAACGTCGGGAAAATCTCAAAGTCCAGCGCAAAGTCGTCCAGCGAGTCCAGCTGGAACGACATGGCGCGGTCCGTGTCGGACATGGCCAGCGGAACGGACCGCGGAATCACCGAGTGGTCCGACTTGGACGAGATGCGCAGCTGGCCGGACGACAGAGTCGCCTCTTCCGACACAAACTTGACCGGCGTGGAACCGGCCAGCGTGATGAGCACAAAGATCTTCTGGTCCAGGAAGTTGTGTCCGTACCGTCGGAACGGCAGAATGGGCGGAGGCAGAGAAAGGTCCGGAATGCCGTCCAGCTCGTCCAGAGCACCTCCAACCTCCACCGAAACCTCCACCGGCGACCGCATGTCAATGTCCACCTCCTGGAGCTTGACGGTCGCCTCCAGGTCCGCCAGCCGGTGCATGCACTTGACGTGGCCCTCCCACGCGGCGTAGTACAGCGCCGAATGTCGCTCCTCGTCGACAATGTCTGTACGTGCTCCTGCCGACAGCAGCGTCTCCAGCACGTGCTCGTGGCCCTCGTTGGCAGCGTGGAACAGCGCCGTCCACCGGTTCAGCTTGTCCAGCTCGTTGACGTCCGCGTCGTACTTGAGCAGCAGACTGACCAGCTCCGAGTGGCCTGCTCGAGCAGCAATGTGAAGCGCAAACAGACCCTCGGCATCAGGCTCGTGACGCGGGCTGTTCTGCAAAATGATCTCGGACGCATCGTAGACGCCGTACTGGCACGCCAGATTCAGCGGAATGTACCCATTGTCAGAGACTGCGTCAACCGAGGCTCCCATACTGATGAGGTCCCGCACACAGTCCGAGTACTGGTTGATGACCGAGTACAGCAGCGGGGTGAAGTTGTCCTTGTCCAGGGCGTTCACCTCCGCGCCCCGGTCCACAAACATCTTGAGCAGCTTGCGCTGGTTGTGGAGACAGGCGTAATGGAGCGGCGTTCGGCCGTAAAAGTCACGTGCCAACAGCGACACGCCCTGCGACACCGCCAGCTCCAGGATCGCGGTCCGGTCCACCGCGGTCGCCATCGCCGCCTCATGCAGCACGTTTCGGCCGTTGAGGGCGTCCGAGGCGTTGAGATCGACGAGCCCGGACTCGTAGAGTGCCAGCAGCGCCGCGTTGGACGCCTGGGTCGAGATGGACAGCAGAAAGATGCGCGTCACACGTGACTTGGCGTCCCGCACCTTTTTGAGCACCTCCACCCACTCGGCAATGTCCGCCGTCGTCACGTTTTCCGCGCTGGCTGTCTCGACGAACTCGTAGTACAGATCGTCGTCCTTGGCTCCGGGAGCAGTCACGGGAGCAACAGGCGCGGTCACGGGAGCCGTTGCCGGGGCCACGGACTGCTGGATCTCCGAGCCGCGACGTGAGTCGTCGAAAATCACGTCTCCATCGGCCCAGGCCTCGAGTTCCAGAATCGACGACGAAGCCTGGTCACTGAGACGTGCCAGAATGTCTCTGTGGAACACGGGCTGGACCTCGACTGCACGTGACAGGTACAGCTCCTTGGTCTGCTGTTTGGAGCGCTTGTCCCACTTTTTCAGCACCTTGGAGAACCCCGTGGCGTTGAGCTCGATGAACTGCTCCAGTTTCGACAAGTCTCGCCGAAACCGCTGAAAGCCCTCGTACAGCGAAATGTACGACACCGACGTGGACGACGTCAGCGAGCCCGAGGCGTACGCATCTGCCTTCTTCTCCATGAGAATGTCAATGCGCAGCTTGAGCTCGGCCTCTTTCTGGAGGTAGAAAGAGTTGACTTTTTCCAGTTCTCGCTCGAGGCGGAAGAAAAACGTCGCCTTGTTGTCGCGCAGCGCCTGCTCGACGTTACCGCCGGCCGCCGCCTGGTTGGACAGCGACTTGATGAGCTTTTTGAGCGCCTTGTAGTTGATGAAGTAGTTGCCATATTCGGGCACCTCCAGCTGCCGTTTGGCAAGGTACTTTCCGAATTTCACTGTGTTAGGGGGGGGGGATAAAAGGCAGAGGTTATGAGCAGGAGGTTGAGAAGGGATAAGACTCGCTCATGGCTTTCCAGCTCATCTCATACTCACTTGTTGTCGACTCCTGACTGATCTGACACAAACAGAGATGACAGAGACAAGGTTAATTTCATAGAGAGCTTAACCGAGCTTAAGGGAGGGTAGTTGGGGAAAAAACGTGCAGCGTTTTTTGGGGTGTTGGGGTGGACGGAAAAGCCTATAAAAGAGAAATATAGGTAATTCAGGGCCGAAAAATCGATTAAAAACGTTTCCAGGGCTCAATTGTGCGTGTGGCGCGCTCCAGAGAGGTTCTTCACACCCCACCGCACGTGCCCCTAACTGCAGCAAATATGCACCTCCTTCCCAACACCTTAAAAGTGCAGCCAATTGGTGTCGCTGAGGAAACACGTGATAGGTTATGAGTATGGCAGGGTTAGTCAGGGTTAGTCAGGGCAGGGTTAGTCAGCGTTGCGGGGTTAGTCAGCGTTCCAGGGTTAGTCAGGGTAGTCTGTGTTATTTGGGGCATATTTATCAGCCCCAAAATATCAGCCCCATGACGTCACCGAATGCGGAAGGCCTAACCCTGAGATAGTGAAAGGAAGAAGTGAGAGGTGAAAGATGAGCTTCAAAGCTGCTAAAAAACACCGAATGGCATACATCATGATACCGTTGGACTCGTGATGATCTTCTGAATCCACCAGTGCAACTTTCGTCTTCATCGCATCAATATTGCACAAACTGCACATATTTTACCCACACAGACGAACTCTGTCGTCATGTGATTGTTCAGGTATTTTCCAGACCCTGTCATTTCCAAATTAGCGCCTTTGCACGTCACTTTTTCCAAGAATCTAGCACCTGTCAGGGATCGAGGTTTTCTGCCCTAATGTACGTCTCCCAAAGGGGCGAAAAGGAAGAGCGCTTTCCCTCGCTCAGTTTTCGGCCGATTAGGGTTTAAAAAAGACAGAAATGGGCAGAAAGACGAGCTGACGATGCCAGCGACTTTTCCGGCAGATTTCGCACGCTATTTCCGCCATTCTCAAGCCGTCCAATTTAGTCACACTTTTAGAGTGACCCGAATCTGCAAGGTTTCGCCTCAAATTAATGCCCCAGAATGCAACGTTATACTCCATAGAATTTGGAGTGGCGGGGTGGAAAAACTGCGATATTTGTGTGGCAAGGGGTGAGATTATTTGCTGGGTGGATTGGCCAAATCGAGGGGAACAAGGCACTGTTTTTTAAATTGAAATCGGAGCAGTTTAAGGTGCTTTTATACTGTTGTCAAGTGCTTAGTTGAAGTAAGCTAAATGTGAAATGAGAGTGTGAAAATACAGGAAAGGAGAGTATGGGATGTGGATATGAAGGCATGGTCGTGTTCTCCTCGAAAATCTGAACAGGTCCATATACTTTTTAATCTATTTGGAGGATACTTGTCGAGTGATTATGTAAGCATTACGTAAGCAATATTACGTAATCTGGCTTATGTAAGCAATCTTATGTAAGCATGTATGCCCCAAATGTCCGTTTATCCGAGTTTATTATACTTAAGGTCTGTTAAGTAATGTGAGGAGATTAGTTAGAATACCCAGACGTTTTTTGAGAAGACAAAATATGGCAGTCTGAGGTGTACGAGGGATACCAAGTCTGGTGAAGGCTTTGGTGAAGGCTTTGGATCTGTTTTGGTAGTGATTAAAATTTATAATCACAAAATATGAGCTCATTGGAGCTAAGTCTTGACTAAAGTCAGAACGTCAGCTCTAGACCTGGATAACAGAAGAATTGCTCACTACAGTGTTTGATGGCTCGTGTTTCTTCGATATATCGGTTTTGTGTCTCCTTTTTTATCACATTTCTTTTATTTTTTATACAAATTGATTGACTAAATACTTGAGTATCTTCTCACCTAGAAGGCTGTCTAGGACTCATTGCAATAGAATATATCAGGTGTCAATAAGAGTATAGAAGAGCCACAACTCTTATTGATACTGGTCACGTGACATATATTATCAAGCTCGACTCTACATTCTGGAAGAGATAGGCTTGTATATAGTGTGTACTATTTCAGACTACCTGTAGCTGACTTGCCACTTTTTCAAGTCAAGAAAGTCCAGCAAAAGGTCAAAAAGTAGCCATCACTTGAGTATCAATGAGAACCAGCTTTAATCAATTCAAATGAGTTGTAGCAATGACAATTTTTCTATTGGTGGTGTTGTAGGCATCATTATCGCTACACCAATTAGTGGAACTTTGACAATGACATAAACTGCCATATTTGCCACTTTTGCACTTTGCCATTTGCACCATAGCACCATGCTCCCTCCTGAAATACTCTCCGTTGTCTGTTTGTTTCTGGACCTCAAAGACGTGGTGTCGTTAAGTCAGACCTCAAGGGACCTGCGAAACAACATTCCCGAACATGTCATGTGTCTCAAACTTGTTGAAAAATGCTTCTTTTACCAGCTGGAGTACAGCCGATGGGACTCCTGGACCAGTGCAGTTTGTCACTTTAGTCCAAAGAGCACAAGTGAACGATTTTCGCATAAACTGGACTGTCCCAGTTGTATCGACAATGCTGCCAGAAATGAAATATTACTAATCTCTGAGTGATTCTGCATCGTGTGGTTGTCTTCTCGGGTAAATTGTAAGTCTGTAGAGATTTCTAGGAGACGATGAATACGAACCAGACGACTGTTCTTAAATGAGTGTATGGAATCATGCAAGTGAGTTGAATAAAAGGTCACATGTAGTCACGTGACTGAAAAACTCAGAAAAAAAAAAAACTGGTGAAATTCCTGTTCTATTACGTCTAGTATTGTGAGTCTTAAGTTGAGAGTAGTAGGAGATACGAGAAACACTATAGAATGCTTAATGTGAGAGTTATTTGACTGGGGGCTTCGACATCGGGTTTTACTGATGATTCTGCGTCTTTCAGTGTCAGTCTCCTAGTTTATTCTCTTTTTGTTCACATTTTAGAAGCTTTCTTCACTTATAGTGCTCTTCAAAAGACTTGGCCTATATAATTTGCCTTGAATGAGGTCCAGTCTTGAGATTTTGAGGGGTGATTAATAAGGTGTATATCTCACGATCTTTGAAGCTTGCAAGGGTTTATCTTTCTTGGGGGACTTTTTATATGTCATGGACTTCTTCAAAGTTGAGAACTTCAACAGCTGCCAGTTTCAGCTAGAAGAATACTACAGTTAAGGGATTTCGTTGGCGTATTATTGGCGTCTGCAGCTGTCTTCCCCCACTTTTTCTACTCTCTAACATTAATATTGAGTGTTTTATAGAACAATCTCTATTTCCATAGTACCACAACATCTTATGACTACCATGAGTGATATAGAAGACATATGAGCATGGGTACTCATAAGATGTGCTTCAACGTCGCTCTAAATCACTTCTGAGTACAGTAGTTATTAGTTTCATTCTATCTTCTAGACCACGACTATACTACTTTTCATTCTACGTAAGTACAGTAATATGTGACATTATGAAACGATTTGTGAAGCATTTGAAAGCTCAGGGACTTGATCAGAGTATTTTTTGTGGTTCAAAGAAAAGTTTTTGACTATTCCCATGTGTTTTACTTGTTTATGGAAACATTTGAGCCCATGACTACTTGTAATAGTACTACCAAACTTTTGATATATAGGTGCTATTTAATGCTGGTTTTAGACGATTTCTACTGTCTTTGTAAAGATACAGAACGAACTTTTGCATGGAAATACCACGATAAAGGGCTTGTATTTCAGGACGAGAAACAAGCCAGGTTGCTGGACTTGACTGAAGCTGACTCTACAACAAGACACAGCTCCAAGGCTCAGGCGTGTGTATCAGAACATGATGATTCTACTTTGATAGTCCTACAGTGTCAGGGAGGGAAAAAGTACGGTGCCAAATCGAGCTTTGTGTCGGACTACAAGTGATTGGCCATCTTCTGGAAAACAAAGACGAAGCCTGGAAACAGACGGTTTCGCGTCTACCAGGACGAAAAGTACCCCAGATACTGCCTGGTACTGAAACCCACGGGAATTGTCATGGCAATGGTGGATTTGAAAACGCAGACAGCAGATAGCGTCTCAGAACGGTATCCTACCTGGGAGTTTCAGTACGTTCCTCGAAACCTGAACGCCAATACCGCAAACAACACAGCCAGGAGCTGCCACAACAGTTGCTGACTAAGCTGGCAGACTCCCCGGAAGGTGAAGAATTTCCAAGGGGGGTTAGTACAGAGGATTTCTTGACGAGTAAATAAGATCGATTTTTGAGGAGACTGAGATGCCAGTAACTGATTAAGTCGTCTAGTATTACAGCATTTCAAGGCTGTGGGTTCAAGCCTCATATCGTGCTGTTCTTTTGCTTCGTTTTAAGCGCGTTTCCGGTATTATTGCAGCACTTGAAGTTGTACTATAGTCAGGGTTAGTCAGGGTTGGCTGAAGACGTTAAAACCAAGTTGACGAGACATGAAACCAAACGTTTCTGCTCAGACATGTTCTTTATCTTCATTATGTCTTCCTTGAAGCTCTTGTCGTTCTTTAATCTTTGCTGAGAGTCCATAATGGCATTGTCTGAATAGCTGACATATTTTGTCTATCATCAGTCTTAGGACTCACAATAGAATATTAATGAAGTTATTAATAGGAGTATAGAAGATTGATCGCTGAACAGCTACAAGCTAGTCACGTTACGTTATATTCTGTGATCACGTGATGGATTGGACCAAATTATTTGTTTACACTAAGACTGTCAACTGCAACTTGTTGGGAATAGTTGGAAAAAAAGTCTGCTGGGGGTCCCTAAAACAGTGTTCTGGTAGGGCTGGATGTATGGGGAGAAGACAAGCGGACAGGACGTTGCCTACTTCTTAACAATGGTGCATTAATATGTCCAGTGTACCATACAAATTTGTCCGGTTTGAGAGCCCTTAGTGGTGGGTTTCCAAGTATCATTTTGTTGAGTTTATTTAGCTCTTTGCTTAAGGAAACAAGAAACCGGAAAAACACGGAGAAAGTACTTGAGGGAGACCAGACTTGGACTATCAACACTCCATGTCCTTTGTGAGAAATACCACATCCAAATCAACTTCAAAATGATATCTGACGAGTATTGATGTTGATAGACGCCCTATAGTAAACACGTAGTCTTACTAAGCAGAACTTCCTAATACACATTAGCTGACCCAAATAGCACTAAAAAGCTTACTAATCATCACTACGTTACAATAATATGTTCCAGTTAAGACGTTTTGTTGGATTTTGTTAAAGAGGGAGTTATGCTGGGGGTACCTATTTTGGGGTTCCCGAGGAGTGGAGGTTTGAAGAGTGTGTCCATCGATAGAGCTGCTATACGTTACTAAGTAGTATGTGATCATATCTGCCATGCCCCATACAATATTCCTAGCTAGAGGCAGTTCAGTCTTCTCCACACAACTACACTTTGTTAGGCTTTTATTTAGCCCCTGTTAGTTATGTAAAACATGACAGCTGGATGTGGATACGTGTGAGGCCCTAGAAGTGCAGAGGACTTGCAGGTGTGATATATCACATTTGGAGCACTTGTTCCGAATTGTCAAAGGTATTTCTGCCTTCAGATGGTGGACAGAGGTATGAGGGAGTTTTGTTGAACAACCTAAGTAAGGAACACGGAAAAGAAGCAGTTTCTCAACAGACTTAGTATGAAGCTAAGAGAAGATTAGCATATTATTTTACTCAGACCCGAATGCCCTACAATCTTGTATTTCTAGATCTCTCAAATAATTACCGTAACTTCAAATTTGCACCCCTAGGTCGCTTTTATCCTTAACTAGTCCTTAACTAATCTCAAAAACTGTGCATAGTTACAGAACGTCACTGTCAGCTCGAAACGTGTACATGCCACCATTGTTTATGTCTTGTAACGTCTTCAAAGGACCTCCCTTACATCTGCCCCACCTCTTTTGTTATGGCGTTTAAATGATTATGTAATGCTTATGTAATGCTTATGTAATCACAGAATTATCTGAGCCCTGCTTCTGATTTGACTACAAGTAGCAATGAGGATAAAGGGCCGATGGTGTTAATAACGGTAATAATTGTAGTGTCGACTTTTAAGCATCAAAACATATTTCTGACTGAATAACAAGGTGCCTTTGGAAAACACTCGTTTACCAAATACATCACTAAGACTACAGTAGTGGCTGTCTACACCGCAGAATCTGCAGTGTTTCGACGCTAGTCTTGAATCGTCTCATCAGAACAGCCAAGATCACAAGTATCAGCATACATCCACAACCACGTCGTCGTGGAAACAAGTAGCAAGACTGGCACATACCTGTACCTTGTTATTGTTCTAGAACATGTCCCGATCAGAACATGAGTACAGTCCTCCTTCCCAGGTGGAGATTAGATGTGCAAATGGTGGGTTTATATCTCATACAAGTCAGGGTTAGTCAGGGTTACACATGTGCTACTTGTATCATATATTGTTAAGACATACAATATGAGTTGTCCTAGTCTCAATAGTGCTACATGGAGATGCTTGTCTGAACACTCAGAAGAAGTCAAAGTCCAGATTCGTCTTCTAGAGTTGATTTACAAAGTCTCACTTGGAGCATCCTACTTGTACTATTGCTTCTTTTTAGTACAAGAGTCAACCCATGACCTTAGTTCCCGAGCACCAGAAAGATAACAAAAATTAACAAAAACTAACAAAAACTAACAAAAACTAACAAAAATTAACAAGAAATCAACAGTGGTATACGTTGATGATGTCAGAAAAGTCCACGTGATAAATACTATGATTCTTCACTCTGGTTCTTCCGAAATGGTTTGTCAATATTAGACTCCCTTCAATAGTTCCCTGGCTTACCCTTAGCGCTTCAAACTTGTATTCCTAGCTGCAAAATATCACCTGTCTAGATGTCTGCCCATGAGTTTCATATGGTACAGTATGTACTGTAGATTGAGTGCCTGCTACTTGTTCGGGACTTTTTAAGCGTGTACTGCCTCCCCAGTAGCTACTTGGATATATTCACAAACTTAGTTGGGAGAATAGTAACTTCAAGTAACTTCAAGTAATCCACTTAGTCCTAGTTGGAGTCCAAACTAAAGCGTTCCTTGAAGCTATAACTTTGGGAGCTCCGAATTCTCCATTTCTCATCCATTCCGGACTACTTGTACGACAACACCAATAAATCAGACTATTCAAAAGACACCTCACCTATACAACTTTCTAATTACCGTGTAACCCTGACTAACCCAACAGACTGTGTTTGACATTATCAATGCGTCCTGCAGCCAAAAGCCGCGAGCAGTCCGTATCTCCATATTTGACCTAATCTGGCTCTTATTTTGTATGTTTTTATGATTTGAACGTCAACCTAACTCGGCTAATAGGTCTGTCTAACGTTCACTTTGGACCTTCAATTTTTGACCAACTTGAACTACTTGTAGAAGGTCCACGGATGATTATTTTCAGTCTACAAGTACATACTGTAGCTATATCTACGCTCAATCTAAATTCCCTCAATATCCACCTATTTCATTTAATTTAATTACATTTAATTTCAATTCATTTCATTTCATTTCATTTATTGCTAGGTTCAGACTCGGTGAACTTTGTGACACCAAAACAGCACATTAAACACCACTTGGAAACGCCCCAAATGAACTGAAAAAAGCACCCCGAACACCTCCCGCCCTGGAGAACCCACCTATCAACTCCCTGACCCCTCCCCTTGCCCCCATCGGCTCAGAAACGCCTCCGCGTCGAACTCAAAAAGAACTCAAAAAGTAGGTTGTTATGATCGCCAAAACGAGGTGGAAATGCCCGCAAACAAACGGACAAAAGCAGACGAAAGCGGAACTGCAACGGCACCGACTCATGCAGGTTTCAACGCAAATACGACCAGATACGTCTGGAATGTGGAGATTAGGTATGGTGGGGTTTCTACTTGTATACTGTCTGAGTATTGTCCATCGTACAACTACTTGTAGACACTCTGAATCTGTCCTCAGTCAACTAGACACTCTGAATCTCTGGATCTGCCCACCCCATCATCATAACCTGTCTCAGACATCATCTAATGAGCCATTTCGGTCAAACTGTGTGAGTCCAAGGTTATGACAGATTGGGTGAGTGAGACAATACCACTATTAGACGTAAAACATATCAGTACAAGTCAGGCGTTCGAAACGTGTTTACAGTAAAGGCGTTTGTGTTGACCTTGTGATTATCTTGCACCTGTCTAACGGAAATGCTACTTGTAGATATGCTTACTAATGTTAATGAATGGAATGTAGAGATAAAACAATAAAGTAGATGCCTAATAGTTGGCAGTTGAGTGGGTGATGTTGAATCGAAATACTGTAGTTAACAACTATCAATGAAATAGGATATTTGTTGTATGTTTTCAAGTAATTACAACTATGAATATAAGTATATACTTGAACTACGAATACATAGTATGAATTCAAGTACAACTATGAGTAGAAGTACAACTACTGTACCGGTACTAATACAACTACAAACACAAGTACTTCGTACTTGTTAATTGTTAATGATGTATTAAATGACAAACAAGTACTTCGTACTTGTACTTGTTCTTGTGATATTACTGATATGCTAAAAGTTTGCGGAAATACCGCCAATCGTAGGCGACACTGGCGGCGAATCGCCGGAGATGGAAAAGTTGGAAAAGTTGGACGGCCGTCGCGCGTGGCTCGTGTTCATGTTCAGCCCGTGCGTGTCCGGCGACGGCTCGTACTCGTCGTCGGCTGCCGACTTGAACGGGTCGCCCACGGCCTCCACGTCCAGATCCTCGTCAATCGCGCCCATAGACAGCGACGCTGCTCGAGAATGAGTGCGCGAAGCCGCTCCTCGCGAATGCGTCCGCGTAGGACCCACGGCGGTGGTGGAGGACGCCGACGAGGCCAGTCCGGAAGCGGAGGCTCCGGCAGCTCCGGCAGCGGCTCCCGAGGCCGTCACGAGCCCCAGACCCGAACCGGAGCCGGAGTTGATGGAGCCGTTGACTCCGTTGCCAGCAGCCGCGCTTCCCCCTCCAGTCATGTCCCAGCCTCGGTACTGGGGCACCGCGGATCCGCCGGCCAGCTGGGTGGTGCTCAGCGTGTTGGAGAACGAGTCCGACGGCGAGTGCGAGCGCGACGACGTGCTGAGCCGCTGGTCCGCGTACGTCTTGCGCGAGCGTTTCTTCCAGAAGTAGAAGGCCGCCGCGGAGATGAGCGCCACGCCGCCAATGGGGACGACGACGGCGACCGCGGTCTTGCTGCCGCCGTGGAGCCCTCCGCCGCCGCCAGAGGTGTCTGCCGAGGCTGTTGCCTGGGCAATGGCGGCCGTGGGGGTCACCGTGACCCGTCCCGTGACGATCGTTGTCAGCACTTCTCCGTTGACCGTTTGGGTGAAGGTCTGGATGGTGTCGATGACGGAGGCGTCAGTGGGGGACACTGACGAGGTGGAGGAAGAGCTTGTCACCGGGGGGGAAGAAGAGGGTGAAGATGAGCTCGATGAAGACGAGGAAGACGACGTCGTAGGACTCGGTGAAGATGTAGACGAAGGTCTAGTACTCGAGGGGGAGGAAGACGAGGTGGTGGAGCTAGTGGTGGAGCTTGAGGTGGAACTTGAGCTACTGCTGGAGCTACTGCTCGTCACTGGAGCAATGAAAATCGACGTTGACGATTCGGAGGAGGAAGACTCAATGAAGGAGGAGGAAAAGGTGGTGGGGGGGAGTGATGAAGAAGGGGTGGGAGAGAAGGAGGAGGAAGGCTCAAAGGAGGAGCTAGGCTCAAAGGAGGATGAAGGAGCAAACGAAGAGGAAGGCTCAAACGAAGACGTCTCAAACGACGAGGAGGGCTCAAAGGAAGAGGAAGGAGCAAACGAGCTGGAAGACTCCGAGGTCGACGAGGTGTCGAAAAATGCAGAGGACTCGACCGACGACAGAAAGGAGGTCGAAAAGGTGGACGAGATGTATGATGAGAGGGAGGAGGGGGGGAATGAGGTGGTGGTGGTGAAGGGGTCAAACGAGCTGGTTGACGGCGGTTCAGACGTTGTGGGTGTCTCTGTGGTGGTTGGAGGTAGAGATGATGTTGTGGGTGTCGTGGTTGGAGGTAGAGAGCTCGATGTCACCTCCGTCGTCACCTCACTTGACACCTCAGTACTACTTGGTTGCTGTGAAGTGGAGGTGGTGGGTGGAGATGAGGAGGTAGTAGGAACCTCAGATGTGGTAGGCTGTTCTGTGGACGTGGCCTCAGATGTAGACTGCTCTGAAGTCGTAGGCACAGCACTGGTCCGACTCTCTATACTACTGAGCTGTGACGAAACATGGGACAGGTGAGTGGACGACTCGGAGACGTTCATTTCTGAGGCAGAGGAGGAGGAGGAGGAGGCAGACGGAGTGTGTGTTTGTGTTTGTGTCGATGGTGTTTGTGTCGATGGTGTTTGTGTCGATGGTGTTTGTGTCGATGGTGTTTGTGTCTGTGAGCTCTGTGACGTCTCTTTCGTTTCTCTCTGTGTCGTTTCTCTCTGTGTCGTTCCTCCAAGTGATGATGAAGAAGACAAGAGTTGCGAGGGTCGTGTAACACTTGTACTTCTCTCAGTAAGCTCTGTGTGCGTCAACCCCGTACTTGACCTTTGAGGCTGAGCAGTCGAAGACACGGCTGTGGCATTTGACATGGAGAAAGGGAAAAAAAATGTGACTCTTTGAAAAAAGAACGCTGGCAAGTCTGTCTACAAGTAATAAATCCACTCCTCACATCTCCATCTGCTACCATGGCAATCCCAGACATGTCGCAAAAGCGTAAGCGGTAACTTCACTCTTCCTTGCTTTGAATTCAAACAAGGTTTGAGGTGGTGGGGTGGTCTTGGAAAAGTGGGTGGTGCAAATGCGTCCAAAAGTAGACAGATTTGCTCGGAAAACCGCGGAAAACAAGAATATCGACTTTTTCCGCCGAAAAACCGCCTCCTATACCTCCTATACCGCCTCCCCCAGCCCCGAACATGCATCTCCATGCAGCCTCATGCACCCGGCCAATGTCGACAAACCTTAACCTTGTGCACAGACAATGTGTAGCCACAGGAACGCACAATATCATATGGGACGTGCATGCAGCAGGAGACAAAGAGTGAGAAAAGATAAGTGAGCGATAGGTGAATGAGAGAGAAGACTAGACGTTGAGGAAAGTCTTCGGACCTTCTCACTAAATACACGCGACTCACAATAACGTCCACAGACACATAACCACCATCTACCCAGCCTAGGTTTGAGATCAGCATAACAAGAATAAAGGTTGACAGACAGTTGAAGGTTGAAAGTCAGGTTGAAAGTTGAAAGTTGAAAGTGAGGTTGAAAGTGAGGTTGAAAGTGTGCGTTATGATGTCACAGACGTCGGTGTACAACTAAGACCAGATGTACAAGTACAGGTACAGTGTGTACAGCCAGCCTCTGCCCAGGACTGCCCAGGACTGCCCAGGACTTCCCAGGACTTCCCAGGACCTTGCCCAGTCAATAGTTCAGCCTGGGCCCAGTTTTACAATTTCGTTTTTCTTTTCCTTTTCCAGTTTTTTCAATTTTCCGTTTTCCAGTTTTCCAGTTTTTTGGGATTTTCCGTTTTATTTTTTTTTATTCTGACGCGACTAAATCACTAAATATATCTCTGCACAATTGAGGTACCCCTGGCAAGCACTCGCAGAAGGCAGCAGGAGTGGAAAAAATCGTTTTCAATGCTTCTGGCGTCTTTGTGCCCAACCTTCTCCACTATTATCATCCCCACCGATCACCCTTGTATTTTTGCACATCTGTCTCATATGCGGTTTTTTCGGTGAACACAAGTGCAAGTACGAAGTACTTGTAGTTGGTGAACCAGAGTGTTAAGAAGTGTGATAGGTGGTGATCTGGTATTGCCTTACTTTTACAGTACTTCTCAAACACCTCATTTTTTTCCACCTCAATTTTTTCCCACTTAATTTCCTCACTTCATTTCTCTCTTTCACCGCCACACAGGAGCCGTGCCTTGACACAATTGGCTTATGAGTTATGAGAGCCAAAAGGTTAACCCCAAGGCGGTTTGTTATGAAGAGCAATAGAGGTGGAAGCGAAATAACCAAAAGAAAACGAAGATGTCTGACATGAGTTGTACATGTCAACTATCTTCGGTGTCTTGACGCGATAGCGGTCGGATCTGTTTTGGGTATGTCTTGTGTCTGTTCTGGTTCTACTTGTAGCATTGTATCTTCAGGCGTGTACTTTTAGGGAAGGAGAAAAAAAAAAAAAAAAAAAAAAAAAAAACACAAATAACACAACCCTCACACCACCACCATCAAGTGCTCTTACAAGTGCTTCGTACTCGTACAAACACTTGTTTTGACGTTCCAACACTTTTGTTGATAACACAGTCTTTTGATGACTCTACAAGTACAAGTACGGTACCGGTACCTACTGTATTGACATTCCAACACTCAGCATCAGGTCTCTTGTACTCTCTATGTCATTCCTTAGATTGCTTACTCAGCTCCTCAACAAATCCTCTCCCCATTTAGATTCCACTTATCCAACACACACCTTCAACACATGTCTCCACACGAGTCTTGATTCGATACTCCACTGTTGGAATGAACCAGAGTGTTTAATGCCTCGACCAAGTATTTACGGAGATGAAACTCTCATGAGCGTTCAACTGGCGATTCCCTTTGCACTTTGGTCTTTTTGCTGCTCGTGGTGTGTGTACCATTGTACTGTAGTTTTGTTTTTTTTATTTTTTTATTTTTTTTTATTTTTTATTTTATTTTTTTTAATTCCAAGTAATTGCGCAAATCCCGCTGCCACTCACTAAACTCCTAATTCCCACCTTTGACCCCGTATACCATCGTACGATGCGTCTATCACCAATGCTGAGTGATTTACCGTCAACTTCCGTTTACGTTCAATATCGCCTTTTATTATCGGATAACTATCGACGTACATTATCTACCCGAATAAACATAGCATTGCGATGGTTGTAAAATATTAAAATAAAGAAAAATAATAATAAAAACGTTGTCGAAAAATATAATGAAAACCCTCTTGAGTGAAAACGGTCTTGGGATATTATTTTCCCATACAATCAATTCACAAAACACGTTAATAGGCATTTCTGATAATCGACTGTAAGGCAACATACTTGATACTGCATAATTATGTGAAGAGGAAAAACTGGTGTACTTGTAGATCCCTTTGGAGTTGAAAATATCTCCTCACGCTTGTCCTAATGAGCTACTTGTACGCCGTACTTCTCTTCAAGATACTTCACATCTACAACTCTCTTCTCTCCAGCTTTTCCCGGCATTTAATGTTTGCTTAGTCATCAAGTTCCTCAGTTCGATCCTTAGTCAGCGCACTCCCAAGACCCTCAGTTCGATCCTTAGTTAGCGCACTCCCAAGACCCTCAGTTCAATCCCCACTTGTGCCAATTCATTTTTCGGCCTTTCCTCCCAATCCGACTTTTGCGGATTTACGGTCGAATTAAGAGCATTTATAGACGGTCAAATAAAGAGCGACGAGTCGGATCAGAACCCGATAGTCACGTGACTAAATGGTCTCCACGCGACTAAATGGTATCCACGTGACTGACCCACTATTATTCAGCACGTGCACAGCAGACAATTTCTGGGTTGCCAAGTTTCAGTTGCCAAATTTCAGATCACGACGCCACCAAATAAGCTTTAGGGACTCCTCCCAACGAAGCTTATTCTCCACCCGCACGTGACCCCACATCAGCCTCGGCTGAAGAGGCTAGCCAAAATCGAGCCAAATTCGAGCCAAATTCGAACCAAGGGGCTAGCGAGGGTGACCTGTGAGAGGGTCGATGAGGTGGCCCAAAAACAACGTCATTTCGGTCCCCCGTTCGATCCCCATCGATTCCGTTCGTCCCACCGACATCGGCTTTTGCTGCGTCTCGGCATGTGACATCCGATAGACATGTAGGGTGCAGCTGGGCTATGACGTCGTTGAGTCAAATATGGAGCCCTTGTTTTCAGGCCATAATTTCGAAGCGACGCAGAGAAGACCATTTTATGGCGCATTTTTGTATGGCGGAGGTGGGATTTAAACCCGGGAATCGAACGCCGAGACGCCGACGAGTCGATAAATACCGATTTCCCGCCTCCACCGTTTCTCGCTCTCCCACCAAACCCCTCCACTTTCTCACCCCACAACGTCTGACTCACAAAACCAAAAAACCTAATAGCAAGTCTGCCTTAACCCCAGATATATAACTTGTCTTCTCCACACAACTTACTCTTCACCACAACTTGTGAGTACGGATACTAGACTTGTCCTCAGCCACTCTTGAGAAGCAGCAAGCCGATATCTGCGACAACGTGGTCAAGTGACAGTCACGACCACACCAGCCAGGACGACACAAACCAAACGGCACAGACACATCACACAGAACGACACACAACACTACACTTGTAACGTAACTCACACAAAACTACACTACAAGTAACTACAACCACAAGTAGTAACTCACACTACCAAAGAACACCACCAACCACCCCCCTCACCACCACCCCCCTCACCCCTCACCCCCTCTCACAATGCCATTCCTATCAAACCTCTTTGGATCCAAGGAAGAAGGACCCAAACAAAGCCGCCCCGTCAAACAGGACTGCAACAACTTCGGCTCGGCCAACGCAGAGTCCACCCCCATGGCCGTCCCGCAGCCCAACGCCCCCGCCTCGGACCTCGGCCAGTCCGTCTCCGAGTCCGTCTCCGAGTCCGTCTCCGGCTCCGTCTACGGCTCCGTGGCCCAGAGCGTGCCCTCCCAGTTCGGCTCCGCCATGTCGCCCACCATGTCGCCCAAGGCGTCCGCGCTGGCGGCTGCGCTGGCCAAACAGGAGGAGGATCACAAACAGAAGCTGCAGCAGTTCCGGCGCAATTCGCAGGCAGCTTCCTCCCAGGCGCCGGCGCAGGGGGTCCCCACGACCTCCTCAGTGCCCTCGCCGAACTTCTCCAAGGTCGGCTCCCCCGGATCGCCCATCACCGCCGACGAGGCCATGAACCTGTCGCGGGCCGGGGGCTTCCAGGGCCGGATGCGGGCGGGCTCCAACGCCAACGCCGGAGGCAGTGGCATAGCCGCGCAGCTGGCGTCCGCAGGGGCCCAGGACATGGCGCTGTCGCCGGACGGCGGCTCGGTCAAGCGCAAAAACTCCAACAAGTACCAGGGCTTTGGCCTGGTGGCGGCCTACTCCAACTCCGGCATGAACTGACCCGGAGGTGGAGTCACACATTAACCCTTATTTATTTGCATTTACGAAGACCAAAACACTACCGTATGACTGGTTGTAGTTGTAGACTGTGGACGTGTACTTGTAGAGATGATGTACGGGATTGTAGATCAAAATGGTGAAGAACAGCAACTTGAGAGACTCAGAGGTTAGTTCAGCCAGAACCGCTAACTGAAGACACGATGATGTCTACTATTGCAGAGACAAATGTAAGGATCTTCTGATGTCTTTCTTTTCCCAGCTTCTTGGTTTGAGGGCAAGTCTAGAAGTGGTCTGAGATTCTGAAGCGGCTGTGTACAAGTACTTGTAGGAAGTTTGTACAAGCAGCCCTAAATCACTTGAAGACGCACCTGTACTGTTGTAAGGATTAACGAGACCAGCTACTAGTACAAGCCTCAACGTTGAGGCTAGTGATATGTTAGACGGGCACACTGAAGAGGTCCAGTTGAACTTACAACTGTACACAAGACGCCAACTGATCTTGTTGAGTCTGTTCAAGCAAAGATTCAGTGTAGTGGAACTACTGTAGGGCTGTGGACCTCAGTTAGGGTCACTGGATAGTAGAAGGAGTCCGAACTGCTTCATCACTGGTGTCAGACATCACTGGTAGACATCACTGGTGTAAGACATCACTGGATAGTTGAAGGAGTAAGAACAGCTTCCTTCATCAAGGTGAACTTGACGTGGTCACAGACATCACTAGTGTCATAGTCACTGGGTCACACACATCAAGGTGAACAACTTGACGTGAGTGTCCCTGGTGTCACAGCACTGGTGTCACACATGACTGGGTCACAGACATCACACCAGGATCCTTCACTCGTGTCTGACTTCACTGGTAGACATCACTGGGTCACAGCACTGGTGTCAGACTTCACTACCGTACCAGTACTGTACTGTCACAGCACTGGTCACATCACTGCCCCTCTCCCACCACTCGCTCTGGCGACCGTACAGAGACCATCGGCTTGTGGAGGTTGAAGACGGAGATGAGTAACCAAGTGGAGTAACCAAGTGGAGTAACCAAGTGGAGTAACCAAGTGGAGTAACCAAGTGGAGTAACCAAGTGGAGTAACCAAGTGGAGTAACCAAGTTAGTAGCAACACCCGGAATGTCGTGACTTGAGTAGTGTCGTGACAGAGCCTCAGATATACCAGCACAAGGCACTGAAGTCACAAGACACATATCTGTACCGGTAGCTAACAACCACCCCCACCTTCACTACACCACTCTGAGTTGGAGACAGAACATGATTGCGTCCGCGGCTTTGTGGTTTTGTGTCAGTAGGAGAGACTGTAACTGGGAATGTGTCATGGTGACTGTGACTGTGTAACTGGGGTATCTGTGTCTGTGTCTGTGACTGTATCTGTGTCTGTGTTAATATCAGTGTCATATCAGGGAATCATGTCAGGGAATCATGTCAGGGTACTTGTATCATCGTATCGTTGTTTCTGTTTCTGTTTCTGTTTCTGTCTGTGTCCTTAAAGTGACATGGAAGAAGAAGAGTTGTTTAAGGTGGTCTTTCTTTAAGTGGTGTGTTCTTTGAGTGGTGACTCTAGGGTAGACGTTTATATGCTGATGTGACCATTTTTGAGGATACTTTGTATGATGAGAAGTGTTTCCAACGGGATGTTTAATTGATTAAAACAGAGATTTTGTTTGTGCGATGAATTTCGGCCGAGTTGGACGATTGTGTGATTAGTCATCTTGCTTAGTCATCTTGCTTAGTAAGCTGCTTAGTCATCTTGGGTACTGTGGTTTCTAACCTCCACGGAAGTCAAGCAAGCAGTTTTTTTCTTGGAGAGTTGTACTGACTGAATGCCTGGTCACGTGCACGTCTTCTGATCACGTGCTTATCATGTGACTTGTGAAGAGAACAATTAACTTGAAAACTATCGATGAGGTAAGTATGTTAGTTGGGAGAAGTGAGTAGTTAGTTGGGTGTACTTGGTGTTCTTGGGTGTACCTTTTAAATGAAAAATAATAAACACCAGTAGAACATTGAGTACACCATTAGATAGATCTTACTTAGATAAATCTGGCAATGAACTTCCCCGTGTTTTATCATCTGTATTTGGTGCTACAGTGTTGTTGGAGACTGTCATCCAAGTCATTGCAAACTATAGACACGAGAGCTGACTAATATCACATCCAAGTCTTTGATTGGTTCTATGGATCAACTTCTAGGCTAATCATCTTCATAGGAACAGTCAGGAATCTAGGGGAAGTGTTGTTGAAACCATGTACAAGTAGTTTCTCGAAAGATGGTTATCACCTCAAATTGAGTAGAATGCGATTGAAACAATAGGGATGTGATAAAAATCTTTGACATATTCCTTCACCTCTTTTTCCACTGTTACCAGTGTACTGTAAAACTCCCATGATTCCATCTCTATTATTCGCCAAGTTATCGACTTCCCACTTTCATGTCAGAAACCTGTCAAAAGTGGTATCAAAATGATGAGAAAATTACCCCAGATCCAATGGTAACACTCACAAGCCTGTCAGATTACCCCGTGCTGAGTTGTGCAACTTCCTAGAGTTGTTCAAAAATAAGGTGGACCCTATATTACGTAACTATTACGTAATTAACGAGCCGCACGGCTGGGGGTGGGCTTTCAGCCCCTCCTGAAATGGTGTTATTATCATGGGAATAAGTTGAAAATAAACATAAGACATCCTGGACTGCTACTCATGTCACATTCCAAATACAAGACTCCAAAGATGAATATTGATGGAGATCTATTTTGTTGATAATCTCAACTGGGACTAAGTAAGGTACTTGTAGGCTATCTCGTCAAAGAATAGGTTTAACAAAAACGTCAATGCGTATGACCTGTCTTCAACTAAAGAGAAGGGGTCAAAAGAGCTTAAGCATGACGAGGTTGAAATACGACACCTCATAGGAGTTCCTAGAGATATGGAAATCACATGGAACTTTTCAGGCTAATAGAGACGACACAGGGGAACAACGTCATATATTTTTTATTTGAACAGACATAGCCAGTGTGTAGTTGTCGTCATTCCAGTCCAAAGAAAAAGCAAAAACAAGAGCCATGCGCAAGTACAGTACAAGTAGCTGAGTCAACAGCCAGGGAACTTGACGTTGGTGGAAAGTCGTCAATGTTTCAAAGAACATTGTGTACAAGTACTTGTACTTGTAAGTCAAGGAGTCTGTCTATATGCACTCCACTTTGTCGCTGTTATTTGAACTCTGCACACTTGAGTTTATAGTTGCTGGGAGATTGTTTGTAAGTAACCTACAAGTACTGTACTTGGGATACTTGGGAGACACTTCGGAACTGAAGTACTTGTACAAGTAATGTCAGGAATGCCCGCAAGTTGTTCAGTTTTCATTTTTGAAAGCTGAAGTTTTGACAGTACGGTGAAAATACCCATACCAACCTCCCCTAACAGTTTCAGCCCAATAGAAGCAACGCATACCAGTTCTGGGACAGGCCAAAAGCCCACCCCCAGCTGTGCGGCTCGGAAATTAGTAAGCCGATGACTAAGCAGGTCAAAATTCAACATCACCTTAAATAAACTGATGGGTTTGTGTTACTGTAGCGTATCCATCTTCAGAGCTCTGTAGAAACTAACTGCATCATTAAAACCACAGAATTTTTGCCTCCATTTTGGTACCATCAATGACATGTTTTGGTCTGAATAAATACTGTGAATGATTTTTTAAGTAGATGACAGTTCGTTATGGAGTGCTGTTTTTGTACTTGTAACTACAAGATAAGAAATATTTGATCTGACTGTAAATGTTGACTACACTCACAAACAAAATCACTACGTGATTCCAGTTTGTTCGTTCTACGTGATTCCAGTTTGTTCATCTAACATTATCTATTACCACTCACAAACAAAACCACTGCGTGATTCCAGTTTGTTCGTTCAATTGCTTACAGCTTCAACTCCGCCAAAATCTTGCCCGCCAGATTCTTGTACTGCCACGAATTACCCGTCATCTTCTTAAACTGCACGCCATGCAGCGACAGAATCGGGACCTTGACAATGTAAATCTCAAACTGCAGAGGCGTGCGAACCGAACTGTTGGTCGCCGTGTACCCCAGCATATCACTGCCACCTCCCTGGGCATGGTGCCGCTCAGTAGACCCTCCAAACGAGTCACAGGAGAAATCGTCGGAGAAATCAAAATGACCCGAGCCAGAATGGTCCCTTCGACGACCGTTAAAAGACAACTTTCTCCAATGAGCATTGGCAGGCGAGCCAGGAGGAGACAAAGAAGACGTGTCTGCTCCCTCTACTCGCGGAGAAAGATGCCCACCGGCTGCTCCTTCGTCCTCACGTGCCAGACTGGGCTCGTGAATGCACATGAAACCGCCGCGAATCTCCTTGAACCGAACTCCAAGCTGAGTCAGCACCCGGATGATATCACTCCGGATAAACGGCAAGCTCTTGGTGGAGGTCGACTGCACCGAGAAAAAGCCCTTGAGAAACACCTGCTTGGGGTAGTCGATGGAGGGCGTGGGCGTGTGGTCCTGGAGATCCACGTCGTCGAGCTTCACGTGATGCTGACGAGAACTCACGGGCGCCACGTGAGCCACCTCGTCCTCAAACTCCTGCGGCACGGGCGGCATGGACTCGGCCGGCGGAGCTGCGGCCTTGGCGTTGATCGATTCCTTGCGCACGTGACCCATCGACTTGGCACGTGCCGACGGGTGGTACTTGCGGTTGGTGGGGGGTTGTTGGGCCGAGCCGGGAGCGGCGGCGAATTGGGCCGTGGTTCGCGTGGGGGGGGTTGCAGGGGGGGCTCCGGGAGCGCCGCCAGGTGCTCCCACGTGACTTCCCACGTGACCGGAAGTGCCGGAAGTGCCGGAAGTGCCAGCGCCAGAATCTCCCATGTGACCAGAACCTCCCACGTGACTTCCCACGTGACCTCCAGATCCGCCAAAACCGCCAGAACCACTCACATCACCTCCCTGTCCACCCACGTGACCGCCTGCGGCACTCACGTGCCCTCCGGCGATATCAACACTCGGCGACGCAGAATGAACCGCCCGCTTTCTCAACGGAGAACCAGGAGACCCGTACTTTGGACTCGGCGCGTTCAGACCATAATTGACCGGCTTCCTCGCCTGCTTCTCGTTCACAGACGTAGACCGCCCAAGAGGAGAACTCGGCTGCACCTTGAGGCGTCCGGGACTCGGGGGCTCGGTCACGTGACCGGGATCTTTGCTGCGACGCGAGCTGAATCGCCGCAACAAGCTCGACGCCAGACTCGGCTCCTTTTTCTCGGGGAACGAGTACTGCTGAGGAGGCGGGCTCAGCGGAGGAGGCGACGCGAGATGGTGGTCGTGGGGCGCGTCGTACGCCCGTTGGGGGGCGGTAGGCACGTGACCGGAGCCCCCACCCTGACTCACGTGACCAGAGCCACCAGGGCCCACGTGACCAGGGGGCTGCAGGTCTGCGGCGCCGTGGGTGCGCGCGCGGGCACGTGACGGGCCCTGGCCCGACAAAAACGGCGAGTACTGCGAGTGCGTGTGGGTGTGGTGGGAGTGGGCGGCCTCGGGCGGCGGCACGACGGTCGGCGGGGGGGGAATCACGTGACCCGAGTGGGAGTGGGTGTGGCCAGAATGTGAGTTCATGTGACCTCCCCCGTGACCACTCACGTGACCAAACTCGTCACTGCCGCTGCCACTGCCACCCTGCCGGTAGCCCATAAAAGGAGCTCCAGCACCGGCCTTGTCCTGCTCTCTTCGGGCGTCCCGCTCCATCCTCTCTCTCACGAGATAATACACCGAAATGAGCGGATGGTAGGCTGCTGTGGGATCAGCCGTGCTCATAGGGGTAGCTGTCAGATCAATGGAGTCCGAAGAGCCGCCCATCTGACTCTGCGAGTTGGAAGTGCGTTTCAACAGGTCGAACGAAAACCTGCTTGTGCTGGGACTGCTCTCGTGAGCCTTGTACCAGTTGTGGCACGCCAAAATGTACTCTGGCGACTCCAGCAGAGCAGTCAGGTTATGAGCGACCTCGGACTCGGAACCAAACTCAAAGCCGCTCATTTCCGACACCACAGCGGGATCCAGCGGCAACGTCAGCGGCTCTCGGTACGGAATGTACGAGTCTGGAGGTCCCTCATAACCTCTGGACATCCAGGGATGCTGCAGGATTTCTGCGAGGGTCGCTCGTTGAAGCGGGTTGACGACCAGCATTCGCGCCAAAATGTCCTTGCATTCGGGCGACAGGAAATTCGGATACTCGACCTTGCCCTGCTTGATTTTCGCGTGCAAAAGAGGCATGTTTTTGTCGTCAAACGGCACTTTTCCGCATACCAGGACGTACAGGACGACTCCAAAGGACCACACGTCGACCTCGGGACCAATGTAGGGTCTGGCTTTGAGCAGCTCGGGAGCAGCGAAATAAAGCGAGCCGCAAAACGTCTTGAGCTGCGAATTCGGCGCAAACAGATTCGACAGGCCAAAGTCGATCAGTTTGATGTCGCCCTGTTTGGAAATCAAAATGTTTTCGATTTTCAAGTCCCGGTGAACAATGGAGTTCTGATGACAGTAGTCCAGAGCGGATCCAATCGCCCGGGCAAACTTTCGCGCATGCCGCTCCTTCAGCGACCCGTGCGAAATGATGTAGTCCAGCATCTGTCCTCCAGCCACGTACTCAAACACCATGTAGTAGTGGTTGGTCATGGTGTACATTTCGCGCATTTCGCAAATGTACTTGTGATGCAGCAGCTTGCCGATAGCGGCTTCTCGGACCGTTCGGATGTCCTTGGAAATGTCGGATTCCTTGGCCTCCTCGTCGGGCTGTCGTTTGTGCTGAGCCGTGGCCTTGGGGATGACTTTGACGGCACAGAGCTCGCCGGTGACCCGGGATTTGGCGAGTTTGACCTGGCCCATGGATCCGGCTCCGATGGTTTTGACGAAATCCCACTCGCCGATGGATCGGCGTTTTTGCATTCGTTTTTCCGGTGCTCCAGCTGGAGCGGTAGCGACAGCTGGAGACGTCATTGGTTCTGTCATGGCGTTGTGTAGTGGTTGTGTAGTGGTTGTGTAGTGGGTTACCTTGGTGATGTGGTGACTACCTCGTTGATGTGGTGACCTCGTAGTGTAAGGTTACCTCGGTGATGTAGTGACTACCTCGTTGATGTGATGTGTACGAATTGAAGCTCAATGTCGTCAATCGTCGTAGTCGTCTCAATCGTCTCAATGTCTGACGTTGGTGACGTTGAAAATGGTGACCTAGCTGATGTCGTGGGTCAATGTCGGGGTCACTTGCTTAATGTGGTGACCTCGTTGATGGTGACTTGCTTAATGTGGTGACCTCGTTGATGGTGACTTTGTTGATGTGGTGACTACCTCGCCAATGTCGTGGGTCACTTTTTGACGTAGTAGTGGAAAAAGTAGCAATCGCTCGCTCGTCTCTCTCCTCGCTTCTTTCCTCGTCCAATCCTTCTGTCCAATCCTTTCTGTCTGTGTCAGTACTTGTGTCGTACACTCGCAGTGCGCGAATTTCGCAAAATACCCGCCGTACTCACGTGATCAACAGGCTGCGCGGTTATTCGGGGCTCAACTGGGCTGGGGGTTCCGTGCGCTCGCCGTCTCAAAGGCCGAAAATCGCTGTCCGCACGTTTTCTCGTTCTGTGTCCTAGGACTGTGTCGTGAGAGAGATGTCAGGTTGCGATATGCAGTTGGGAGTGACTAGTGCGGAGTGCTTATGTAAGCGAAGGGGAGATGGAATTTTTTGGTGGGAAAAAATATATCATTTTGGAGCCCCAGACGAGGTGAATTCAACCATGTTCTCGGATTTTTCACTGCTCTACTCCTCCCCATTCTATATGACATCTTCTACCATAACCACACGCCCAAAATACAAAGTTTGCCATAGCACCGAAGAACCGCTGCAAAAAGCCGTGCAGAAACTCGCAGTAGTCCACGATAGCCCGCAGGCGCTTTTTGGGCCACGCCGAGAGGGTATGTGCGCTGAAAACCGGAAAAGTCTGCAGTTTGATGGGCAAGCAAGATAGAACAATTCCGAGACTCGGAAAATGCTCACGTGATCCGCAGCTCCATTTCGGTATATAAACGACCGCAATCGGAGCTCCACAGCAACAATGGCCCTGTTCTGTCGTTCGGAGATAGACATTAGTTTTGTCCCAATTGGGCCACGATTCAAGCCAAGGTTGCTCAGAGGGGGGGGAGGAAAAATGCCTACAAAAAATTGAATTTAAATGAGAAATTTATGGAAGCAATTTTAAATTGTTGCCCCGAATTTTCTCTATCAAATGGTACATTTCTCATGTTTCCAGCACCACTCCTCCCCTCCCTAACAATTATCTCCTTTATTCTTTTTTTTTTTGAAAGTCGCTCATATTAAACCCAATGAGGCGGCAGATAAGTGAACATCTCTCCAGAAAACGGGGAAAATGCCAGAAACTTGGAAAAAATCAGGATACACCAAAGAGCGTGCTCTCATAATTTCCACAATTTTCCCACTCAAAAAAAACCCACCCTCCTCCTCCTACCATATCACTCATCTCAACCTAATTTAACCCTCAAAGATATCCAAATCCAAATCTCAAAAGGGCTCACAAATTGGCAAAAAATGGGAGCCGAAAACGGAGACAATGGGCTGATCCCCGGCCACGTCCAAATGTCGCGAAAAATCGAATCCGCGAAATCCGCCCACTTTTGGCACTTTTGGCGAGCTTTCCAATTTTATGCTGTTTTGGGATAAGCCACATGTATACAGTAAACAATAACCAGCCCCATAGATGATGACTAAGCAAACATTGAAGCAAACGTGGATTTGCCACAAAAAAGGTATTACTAAGCAAAGAACAAGTGAAAGAAGCTTTTGCGGATGTTTCAAAAGTCACATGACCAACGCCACTTGGGTCACGTGACCCGCGGGAGAAACCCTTGGCACTACTGCTACTCCTAGTTAGTTATTCCTACTCCTACTCCACGGCTCTTGTCTCAGAGCTAATCATCATTTACACACAGGTGAGGCGTGGGTGTGGGTCACGTGACTGAAATTTCCAGCCGCACAAGCTGAGGTATTTTCAGCCCTTCTGTGAAAAGTAGCCGTGCTTAGTAAGCGGATGGGGGAAGGACAATTAATAATTGGAATAGAAGTGGTATAACGGTGAAAGTGATGTTGTTTTATAGCTCTCGTTGAGAGGAATTCAATGATCAAGTTCTCGTTTTTGTGGCAGTTTTCCTCGTCGAGATATATGACTTTTTGTGAATTTTGTTTTGGTACATTTCTTAAAATGACTCCAAAATGATGAATATGAATCAGAAAGCTTTGGGAACTTGACAGAGTGTCAATTGAGCGTTTCTCTATTTACCTGCTATGTTATTTCCACATAAATCCATCCCCTTTCGAATGCTTACGTAATCATCAACACAACGGGACCTCTTTCAGATGATGGTGGCAAAAGTAGAAATGACAAGAGTATATTCATTCGGTAGCCCTGATCGTAAGGAACACTACTGTCCACTTCACTAACTGATAGCACGTTTCTCCAGCGAGATATAAGTGTTTTCTTCTATCCCGCTTAAAGAACGAAAATGCACTGAAATAATAGAAAGGAAAGGATCAAAAGTCTGACTCTATTACGGGCGTACGAGTACTTGTATCCGTACTGGGGTCATTGTGCGTTTTCGGCACTCCTGGTGTATGCTTACGTAATCTATTTGATTACGTAATCAAAAATATGGCGAAAGGAAAACCTCAAAACCACAATTTTGGAAAACCCACAAAACCCAAATTTCAGTTCAATCAAATAACTCACACCCCCCAACCCCTTGGTCACGTGACCCCTGCCTCTGTGATATCTCCTGCACTGTTGAGTGTACATCATTTGACGTGGATGGGAAGTGTGGAAAATAGAGATATGGAGATGTTTGTCTGAGTCACATGACCAATCCCGTGACCTCCATTTTGTCACGTGACCCCCCAGTTATTAATTCGGTTTTTCTCCATTTATTTCGATTTCCCCATTTCATCAAACTCAATCCCCGGTCAACCTCAGCTTGGGAGACTTGTTACACCTTGTTACATCACCGATATTAATAAGTGGCAGTTGACGACCGTTGCAAAAAACGACACTTGAACGCCCCCAAAAACACGACCGCAGACATGAGTAGTACCAAGCCGCACGTGTCGGTGTTGCCCGTGCAAGGCGCCCGCATTCTGTGTGTTGCTGATGCTCGTGGCAACCTGTCTCTGTTGAACGACTTGGCCCAGGAACATCAGGCGACCTGTGTGATTCATATTGGCACCTTTGGTTTTCTGGACAATGAGACTGTTGAGAGTGCTCCAGCTGGGTGAGTAGGAGAGGTGAGGGGGTTTTTGGCAGTTATTTGGCGTTGTTTGGCGTTGTTTGACGTTGTTTTGTGTTCTGTTCTGTGTTTGTGTTGTGTTGTGTGTTGTGTTGTGTGTTGTGTTGTGGGGGGTATCAAAGTACCCTTCTAATGTGCCCCAAAGTTCCACCACATGACCACGACACTTGGCATGTCATGGGGGAGAGAGAAGGGGATATATAAGAGCAGGAGGGGACTCAGAAACTCTTCTTCTTGACCATCACACGAGCAGAACAAAAGACAGACAACAGAAGACAACAGACAACACAGACTGAAGACAGATGGATGAGTATTTCATATGACGGTGGCATTGGTGACAGACAGACGGATAAGTCTTTGATATGACGATGACATTGAACAGAGTGATGACAGGAGTACTGCTAAGGCTCTGATAGCCTGCTTGGTGCTGAGACGATACCAGATGGCAGCTTCTACCCTGTACTCTACTGAGGACGTCACGACAGCACTCTCAGGACCCAATTGCCTGTTCCTACGGCCAACAGCGACTCCGTTAGGCAGGCAGGGCTTGCTCGATCGACATGTCGTGTGGGCAGCCTGGAACACTGGGTGATCGGTTGTGGTCATACCATGGCGGTGTCATATGGCGTTTTCAGCGTCACTTCACCAGTGTTGTCACTACATGGTTGGCGTCACTACACCATTGTCACTACATGGCTGGCGTCACTACACCATTGTCGACTACATGGCTTATGTCGTCACCACATGGCTGGTGTCGTCACCACATGACTGGTGTCGTCACTACATCGCCATTGTTGTCACGATATGGTTGATGTGGTCACTACATTGCCAGTGTCGTACTACAGTGCAAGTGTCGCCACTACATGTCTGATGTGGTCACTGCCTCGCCATTATCGCCACTACATGTCTGATATCGTCACTACATTACCACTGTGGTCACTACATGACTAATGTCACTACACCGTATTCTTCACAACGTCACTTATTTTTGATGGGCCTCGCCAAGGCCTCATCCCATCTTCACCACTAACACAGCCTCCTCCGCCACCTAGCATTCTTCTCCCCCAAACTGGACCCCACATCCCTCCCATCCGAGGAAGACGCAGACATCCGCAAGTTTCTCAAGTCCAAATCCCCGGACCCCGCCACCTGCCTGCTCTCCGAGCTCCCCGAGTTCATCGCCGGCGCCAAACGCCTCACAGTCCCCGTGTACACCATCTGGGGCTCGTCGGAAGACGTGCGCGTGGTGGAAAAGTTTGCCAGCGGCGAGCTGCACGTGCCCAACCTGCACATTGTCGGCCTGGCGTCGGACACGCCCTGTCCACTCATCACGTGCCCCGGCGGGCTCAAGATCCGGCTGCTGGGCCTTGGCGGCGCGTTCATCGTGCCCAAGCTGCTGGACCACGGCGCGTCCATGACGTCCAGCATAGGCGGCATGGTGGGCGCCACGTGGTCGACGCTGCTGGGCGTGGGCGAGCTGCTGTGCAACGTGCGCGACACGTACTCGGTCGACGAGATCCGCGTCTTCCTCTGCCACAACTCGCCGCTCAAGGAGGAGCTGCTGTGCCACCTGGCACACACGCTGCGGGCGGACTACGTCATCTGCGGCGGGCTGCATTTCTTCTACGGCCTGAGCTTCAACCACTTTGCCGTGACGCCGAGCTTCGAGACGTACGTGAGCGCGCTGGGCCAGCGGTCGGCGGCGTTTGCGGCCGTGTGGCAGCGCCTGCGCCACAGCAGCGACCTCACCTCGCTGACGCCCCAGAAGCTCGAGCTGCTGGATCTCGCGGCCAACATTTTCCTGACTGTGCCGCGGCTCAAGGACGAAGAGGTCAACGGCACGGGGCTCGTCAAGCTCAACCACGCGGAAAACGAGGCGCTGCGCAACACCACGGCCGTGCTGTTCCAGCGGCTGTGGTACTTCAACCTGCCGGACATGACGCACGGCAACCTGGTGCTGTCGTGGAAAAACGGCCGGCTGGGCTCGGAGATGAGCTCCGAGGGCTTCGATCTGAGCAACCGCAAGCGCGGCGGCGGCTCCTCGGCGGCCAAGAGCGGCTGGAAGGAGCGGGAGCGGGATCCTGTGCTCGGCAAGGGTCCGCCCACGGGTCCTGCAGAGTCCGCGTCCGGTCCCGGGGCCTCACGTGACCACATTGTCGAGGGACCGGGCGTGTGGGTGCCTGTGGGCGGCTCGGAGGAGCTGATCCGCGGCTTTTTCCCGCCCGAGCACCGCGCCAACATCACCCAGGTGGTGATCAAAATGAAGAGCATGAAGGGCTCGAAGCCGTTTTCCATGATTTTCTTCAACTCCGAGGAGCAGGCGGACGCCGCGCTGGCGGCCATCGACCCGGCAGCAGGCTCCGCGTCGCGAATCAAAAAGGAGCGCAAGAACAGACCGAGAGTGGGTAGAAGATAGGCGGGAGGTGATGTGGAGGTGCGAAGTTCGAAGTTGCAAAGTTGCAAAGTTGCAAAGTTGCAGTGGACCCCTTCACCCTCTGTCTTCTTGTGGCCTTTGTGGAGACTTGCTGGCTGTATGTCAAAGCTCATCTCCAACCTCCAGCCGTGTGGAGCCGTGTGGGGCAGAGCTTTGGCTCCAGCTCCAGGCTCTCACAACCGCCCAGCTCGCGGCTGTATAAGTATATAGAGGTATAGTAATGGATGAGAAGGATGATGGTGTAGATGTTGCGTAGAGAATTTATTAGTGTCAATGAATGGGAGATTGCTTATGAGTGAGATTGGAGAAGAATGAGAAAGGAGCACTGTAGCTATCCTGACTTGTACATACAATCTGAGAGATTTTGATTGATACGAGAGAAGGAGTAATATTGAGGTAAAATGGCATATGATCGAGTTTTCGAACAGTTTCAATACTTCGTTAAAATTAGTTAACTTCTCTTAACAATTTAGTTAACTATTCTTCCAAGTATTCCAGTCAACTAATATCAACTAAAACTCAACAACCAATCTCTCTCCAACTCACCCAATACCCCAAAATACACGTGACACTACACCAATATCCCTCCCTATTCCATTCTACACCCTCCTACCCTCTACACCTCTTCTTCTCCAATAAATAAATCCATTAGTAATCATCCTACTCCTCCGTTTCAGTCACAGGCAACTCCCTCAAAAGAGCTTTCAAATCCGCCAGCGTTTTGCGCATCGTCTCGTGGTTGTCACGTGACGTCTCGATATCCTCTTTGATCGATTCCGTCAAAAGTCGCACCGATTCCAGCGACGCGCGAAACGTCCGCAAGCCGTTCAGGTCGTTCTGAGTTAGTAACAAGTCACGTGAGTGGTATATGTGCACGCGTTGTGTCACGTGACATACAACAATGACACGCGATCTACCCACCTCCAGCTGCTCAATCTTTTCCGGGCTTCCATCACTCATTGTCGCGTGAGAAGGAGAGTGTTGATAGAGTTTGTGGGCAGTATAGACACACGTGATATGTCATGTGACTGGCTAAACACGTGGAAAATAACTGGGTTACTCAGGTCACGTGGGAAAAAAGTTGCGGTCAGCCAACCAAGTGTGATTTCCTCAAAAAACATTTTTAAAAAAATAGGGCCCAACCGGGAATTGAACCCGGGACCTCTCGCAAATTGCTCAGGAAACCCTAAGCGAGAATTATACCACTAAACCATCGGGCCGCCACCAAAATTTTTGAAAAGGCGGTTTGTGGGTATCCAAAATGTGAAATTTTGAAATTTTTCGAGCTACAGTGATTTGAGGGGTAGGATGTGGGGTGTTCTGGTGCTGGGAATTTATTCATAGTTTTAGAATTCTGATTGGACCAAAATTAGGCGAGATATGAAGTATTTTTGTGGATTTGGTAAAATTTGAAGATACATCTGTAAGACTAGGAAGAGAGATAGGACTATGGGAACTTCAAAATCTGGTTTCTCCACGTGATATAAATCAATGGATAAATTTTCAGACTTCAAGCTGAACCCCTTCATATCGTTCTTGGGTGCTTTTGTTGAGAACTGGATTGAGCAATATATCTTGGAGTTCTCATGGTATTAGTCTGAAGAGCTAGATATAGGTACTTTGAATGGCGATATATCTCATTCTGAAATCGACATGAATTTATCTGCAAAACTCATTCTCTTCTATTGGCTCTTCGAATGCTGAAATCAAAGACGATCAAAATGACAAAAGCAAGGTACAATACGTTGTCAGCACTTGAGGTCTTTAATTTTGACAACATTAATATCACGTGATCAGACAATATCACGTGACTATAAAAATACCACGTGACCTGGACACATCTCTACTTGCACTCATGTAACGTACATGGGAACAAAAAACATTCCTTACATTCCCTCAAGTCATGTGATTTGTTTCACGTGAATGAACAATTGGTATCTCTGTGTCACGTGACCTCGGGAAATATTCAGCAACTTGATGAATCATCTTGTTCAAGTGTCTGGATCAAGGACTTGAGAATCTTCCTAACTGTGACTACGACAGATCACGTGACTTTCAAAACTAGTAAATGGAAGCATTCAAATCCATATTGATCATGTGGCCAGCAGTTGCATCACGTGATCACTTGCCAGGACTCATTCTCTCAAACTCCTACTAGCGATAATAGTCGTATGATGAACATTGAGTCATGTGACTATCATCAAGTCACATGATCTCTCACGTGATCACCTCGAATCACATGACTTCTCACGTGACTCTCCCAAATCACGTGAGCCAAATTTCACCCCTTCCTCTCCCTTCCCGCTGACTAATCGCCTCCTGAACATCGACCCACTAAACCCCAACCAGTCACATGACCCTCCCAAATCACATGACAAATCACATGACTGCATTTTATCACGTGACCAAAATTACCCCCATTTTCCCTCTCAACCCGCCTCCCGCTTAGTCAGAACTCTATCATGCAGCAATGCACATCACACTGGGTCTGTCGTTCCCCCAACACTACTCTTGTCACCCACGACATTGCTCGAGTAATCATGAGCCGACGAAGCAACCGATCACGTGCCGAGTCCCCAGCGCTCACAGACACGTGTCTCAAGGGCCCGCTGACTCAGCCCCAGCATCAGCATCAGTTACACACGCTACGTCACATGTTTGAATTTGCACAAATGTTTCAAATGGTGCATTTGTTCAAACGCGCTTTGGGCGTGGCTGAACCCGTGGAAATTGAAGTTTTGGAGGAGGAGCTGGTCACGTGCTCGGGCGACATGGGCCGGCTGAGTCGCCAGATCACGTGGGCGCTCGTGAAGGCGAACATGCGGATCAAGAAGAAGCACGTGGACGACGTGGAGCTGTGGAGCATGGCGCGGAAGGTGTGGGAGAGAAATTGGGTGGTGCGGGAGGAGTCACGTGACGATGAGTCACGTGACATGGAGGGTGCACGTGATCCGGAGACCGCGGAAGGCGCGGAAGGCGCAGAATCCGCGGAATCCGCGGTCAAGTTGGAAAACGGATCACATGACGAATCACGTGAATCCCGTGAATCCCGTGACCTGAAACGAGAAACTCCCCCGCCACCTTCTCCGCCGGCTAAACGAACCCGGTCGACCCGGTCACGTGCCAAGGCCGAGGCCGCGGAGCTCGCCGCCGCGACGACCGAGTCACGTGATAAATCACGTGACGCCAAAAAACCGAAAAAAGCCCAGAAAGCCAAACCCGAGCCCAACCTCGAAGCCGAGGCTGAAGCCGCGGAAAAGGAGAAAAACGACATTGCGTTCTCACGTGACCTCGAACTCCGCAACCACGAGCGACGCGTGATTTTCCCCGACCTCGACACGCCCTTTTCCGACTCTCCAACCCTCGTGTCGTCTTTTTCGCGTTTCTCAGCCGAACAACTCGTGCTCATTTGGTACCAACTCGTGCAGTGGATTTTCGACCACGAGGACAAGTCACGTGACCTCGTGGAGGCCACACTCCGGCTCACGGACTACAAGCCCGAGGAGTTGCGGAGCGAGCCTATTGGCTGGGATTTTCAAAATCACGTGTTTTACCTGTTTGGCGACTCGCGTTTGTACAAACGCGAAGAACGCGCGAATTCCAGCGGGTTCGACATTATGGACTTGGACATTGACACGTGGTCGTGCGTGTGCGCCACGTGGGAAGAATGGGAGGCGTTCATGGCGCATCTGGCGTCACGTGACCAGGAGTACAAGAAGGCCGCGAAGCAACAAAAGGGCAAGAAGAAGGCGGCGCACGTGGACGAGAGCCTCAAGTACGACTCGGAGCTGCATGCGTTTTTCTCACGTGACGTGATCCCCGTGGTGAGCGAGGTGTACGTGGAAAAGTCACGTGCGTCGGCGTCACGTGACAAGGAGCGCGCGCTCGAGGCCGCCATGGCCACGCGCAAGACGTCGTCGCGAATCCAGGCTTTGCAGGCCAAAAAGGACGAGGAAGACAAGCTTGCGGCACGTGAGGCCGAGTCACGTGCCGCGGAGCGAATGGAGCGCAAGCGGCTGGAGCGAATTGAGCTGCAGCGCAAGCAGATGGAGGAGCGGCAGATGGCACGTGAGCGGCGGTTTGAGCGACGTCAGGGCGTCAAGGCGTCGCTGAGCGAGTCGCGGGGGGATGGTGGGTCACGTGATTTATCACGTGATGTAAGTGTGTCACGTGACGCCTCACATGATATATCACGTGACCCGGAACCGCGTGGCGTGCGGCGCCAGCCCCGCAGAGCCGCCGCGGCCGCGCCGGTCACGTGGACCTTTGACTGCATCTGCGGCATTCACGGCGAAAACTACGAAGACGAAAAGGCCATGATTGAGTGCGAAACGTGCAAGACGTGGATGCACATTGACTGTCTACGCGACCGGCGAAACGTGGACACGGAGAGTTTCGAGTGTGACGTGTGTGGGTCACGTGAGGAGCGCGAGGCGCGTGCACGTGAGCAGCGACGCGTCCAAGAGGAAAAAGCGGAAAAGAAAAGGAAGGCAGAGGAGGAGAGACAGAGGGTGGAAGAGGAAAAGGCGCGGTTGAAGAAGGAGAAGAACGCGCAGAGGTGGCAGGAGCGGAAGAAGAGGATGAAGGCGAAAGCGGAGGCGGCACGTGATGAGGCGGCAGCCGAGTCACGTGTCAACACCGGAGAGCAGTCACGTGTCAACACTGGCGAGCAGACCACTTTACAGTCACATGATCAGTCACATGAACACTCACGTGCTCCAGATCAGTCACATGACCACTCACGTGGTCATGATCACTCACCAATCCGCGGACAGCAACCCACCCCCGACCCGTCACGTGACCCCCACCAACCCCACCAACCTCACGTGCCGTTCCAGCCCCAACATGCGTCCTACCAGCAGCAGTTTGGCCAGCCGCAGCTCCACCAGGGTCACGTGCCGCCCCCTCATCACGTGATGCCCCCGCAGCATTTCGCGCCGCAGCACTTTCAGCAGCACGCGTTCCACCCGCAAGGGTTCAACGGGCTGCCGCCAATGGGCCACTTTGGCCAGCAGGGTTTTGGGCATGTGACTCATCACGTGAACTCACCCGGTCACGTGAATTCGCCAGGTCACGTGAGTTCGCCCGGTCACGTGACCCAATCTCCTCACGTGACCCACCCTCCTCACGTGGCCTCGCCCGCGCCGATGCTCAGCCAGCCGGCAAACCTCCCCCAGGTGCAGCACGCCGGTCACGTGACGAGTTCGCCCGGTCACGTGACCCAATCTCCTCACGTGACCCACCCTCCTCACGTGGCCTCGCCCGCGCCGATGCTCAGCCAGCCGGCAAACCTCCCCCAGGTGCAGCACGCCGGTCACGTGACGAGTTCGCCCGGTCACGTGACCCAATCTCCTCACGTGACCCACCCTCCTCACGTGGCCTCGCCCGCGCCGATGCTCAGCCAGCCGGCAAACCTCCCCCAGGTGCAGCACGCCGGTCACGTGACGAGTTCGCCCGGTCACGTGAGCAACCCGCCGCCGCCGCCGCCCGGAAACGGACATGTTTAGGCACAGTATTATAGATCACGTGGCTCTCACGTGAAGCATGTAAAGTATTAGATGGTTTTGGATGATGAGAAGAGTATGAGGATATGTGACAGGTCACGTGATAAAGGAGTGAGGTGGGAAGTTCATGTGATCTGAGTACAAGTAGTATGTCACATGATATACACTGAGATATACTTCTGTTCACGTGACTATTTTATTTCACTCATTTAGTTGAGTTTAGTTGATGAAAAAAGTCAGCTAGGGGTCCAAAAACGACCTTCCAGAGGAGCTGGTGGTGTGAAACGTATACCATTGGATAGCCAGTGTTCACTTTATCAAGTAATGTTCGCTTAGAATTGATTGTTGCCATATAATATTTCTAGTTATGAAGAATTCTGTGTTTCTCGCTCAACTATCGCATACTCAGTTTGTCAACTAATTTAGAAGAATCAGAGAAACTCTCTAACTGAACAGGAACTTGTCAGAAAATCACGTGACAACTCAAAAGGGTCATTTTAGGTCAATTCTAGAGACCTACCAACTTGTTGTGATGACATCTTACTCGTACGCTTAGTTGTGGTGTTTCTAGAAACCTGAGCTCCAGAAATGTTACCACGACTTATATGAATACTCCTCTGCAGTCTGGTTTTCATTCTTATCTCTTCTCTAGCAATAATTGAAGGCGTTTCACCACCAATGTGGTCACCACATAATCTATGTCATGGTTACAAATACCGTACTGGTACCACATCAACCATGTCATGGGTCACACCGAAAATGTCGTGACTAAATTCCATCACATGTTGTCTCCACTGACTGTCATTACACTGCTCATGTAGTCACCACCTGTCAAAAGTGAGTGCCAGAGTGATTTCGTCATCTCTCAATGTCACCACACCAACCATGTCGTGACTAAATACAATCACCCTCTCGATGTGGTCACTACATAGCCACTGTCATGAGCACGACATTCTGAATGTAGTCACCACATCAGCGATGTAATGGCCATGACATTCTGAATGTAGTCACCACCTTGGCAATGTGACGGTCATTACACTGCTCATGTAAAACTAGTCCGTACTTGTACATCGGCAATGTAATGGCCGTGACACTTGGCTTGTGGTGACTGAACCGGCAAGGTAATGGATGTTGTCATTACATTGGAAATGTGGTGACCATGACATTTGGAATGTGGTGACTACACAGGCAATGTACTTGTAATGGTCATGACATTTCGAATGTTGTCACCACATCGGCAATGTGACGTTCATTACACTGATCATGTGGTCACCACATCAGCGATGTAATGGCCATGACATTCTGAATGTGGCAACTACATCGGCAATGTGACGGTCATTACACTGATCATGTGGTGACTACACAGGCAATGTAATGGTCATGACATTTCGAATGTGGTGACTACATCGGCATTGTGACGTTCATTACACTGATCATGTGGTCACCACATCGGCTATGTGATGGCCATGACATTCGGCATGTGGTTACTACACCGGCTATGTCATTCCCGTGACATTTGAAATGTGATGACACAAGAAGGATCGAATTTGATCATAACCTCTCTGTCCTAATATTACTCTCACGTTTGCACTCATAATCTAACAGAAATGAGTGAATAGTTTCTCTCACTTGTACTTGTACGTGAATCGCTGCAACCAAGTCACGTGACCAATAAGTACAAGTAACATCACGTGATTCGATATGGTCACGTGACCCTTCAAAATTTTCACCCCAATATTCTCCCCATCTTTCCTTCAACCCTCTCCTTATGCACCCAACTTAACCTCCCTAATAAACCCCATTTTCTTACATAATCAAATCCTTGTGTAAATACCCTTGTGTATCATATGACGCGCAGATCACATGACCCTTGTCCTCTTTGTCTCAGACAAGCAGTGCAACTGTATCAGATTAAGGTTGCGTTTACCCGCCGATTTACCCGCCCTTGCAGGACAATATATTATGTAAGCACAAGGGAGAGGAGGGGGAGGAAGAAGGAGATCACGTGACGCAAACATACTTGTTATAATCCAGTCACGTGAGTCTCAAAACTCAAAAGTAATAAATGCCATTTATTACTGCAACGGGATGCACCTGAGATGAGAGGTCGGGGGGGGTGTATCGGGGAGTGTTGTTGGTCATGTGACACCACGTGATATCACGTGACCCTCTATATATCACGTGACCACCCTGATATCACGTGACTTCTCACTCCGAAAACACTTCACACTCTGACTCACCTTCTTGACTTTTACCGCTGGGCGCTTACTTTTTGCTTAAGCTCGCCAATTTACTTATCCTTAATCTAATTATAGTTAAGCAGCTGCTTCAAGTAGTTAACCGTCGGAAAGGTTTCATATGGGACAAGAGTGAGGCTGGAACAAAAGTGTGACTGGCATCACGTGACCGAGTCATGTGAGTTTAGGTTTGCGATGGGAGGGGTGACTGACACCACGGGAAGGGGGAAAGGTGGAAAAAACGTGACCGTCACGTGAGGGGAAAAGTCACGTGACCAAATCGACAAAATCACGTGACCACCGTTCCCACCGTTCCGTCCTCCCAACACGTGACTTCCTCGCAATTCTCTTCTCCAGACACGGCTGATGGTGCCTTGTGTGAAGCTAATGTGGAAGGGGCAGTGCAGCAAAAGGAGCGCCCAAAAACGACGCGTTTGGGCAAAAAAGTCGGAAAAACCGGCACAAATACGCGTGTCACGTGACGGCAACTCCCACGTTTTTTTGCGAATTCTGCCATTTTTTTCTGACACTTTTCTCTCTGACACAGATGACATCATCCAGCACTATACGAATGTCGATCGTGTCACAAACTTTGACCATCATACAAGGGGGTCAAGGGGGACAAGTATGTTACACTTTTTTAGACCAAAAAGCGAGATTACACTTATTCGTTTTGTGCTTCTTTTGCCGCTTGTGTTCAGATAAGGGGATTTGGGATGGATTTTTCAGACGAATTTTTGGCGAATTTTTGGGATTTTTCAGACGAATTTTAGGTGATTTTTGGATGGTTTTTTATTTTTTATTTTTTATTTTTATTTTTATTTTTATTTTTGGAAATTCGGAAAAAAATGCAATTATTTTTTAAAAATCCATAAAACCGCCACCGTCTTTCTGGATCACGTGACTCCACTCAGACAGCGATTTTCTCCCCCTACAAAAATCCAATCTATCAGCCCATAACCCCACACTCCCCACCTTTTGTCTCCTTTCCGGCTTGCTTGCTTGTCTTTGTGCAGGTTGAAAACACACTAAGAGACCCGCACTGCAACATGTCTTGCGCTAGCGTGGTCGAGAGGAGGCTTGTGGATTTGTGTCAGTTGCGACACGGCGAATGTCGTGGCCATCACACCGGCCGTGTCGCCCCCAACACCGCCGATGTGATGGGCACAACCTTTGCCGTGTGCTGTTCTCCTCGCGGGGTTGGGTGCAGCCACCCTTTTTCGACAAAGGAGGGGGACACAAAGACGCAAGGTTATTAGGCAAGAACAAGGGCCACATTACTCCAATATAAAAGCTTATTTTGGAAATTAGGTTTGCCACTCGTCGATGGGGGAAATGCAAGACGAAATGTGTGGCGATAGCGAGAGGTGGTGAGAGAGGTCTGGTGGGTTGGGGTTAGTCACGTGACCAGAGAATAGGGCTGGAATTTTTAATGGTGTTTTTTTTCCCCCCCAATTTGTGGCAAAAGTCAGTGTTTCTGTTAAGGTTTCTGGCCCCAAGCGGCGTGCGGCTGGCGAGATAAGAAATTTTTGGGCGACGACAAAAAGTGCTTTGAAAATGGGGAAAAAATGGTGGAAAAAATGCCCCCACCGATATTTCACGCAGGCACATTTTTCTTTCATTTCCCCCATTTTATTCCGCCTTCCCCCGGTATCTCCACTTTCCTTGACTTTGCGAAGTTTAAATCCAATACTAGGCGTGGCAGCCAAGACAACTCTATTTTTTTGGGATCATGTGATTGTGCGAAATGGCTGGAGCTGGGAGGGAGGTGTGCACCGGTGCACCCCGCGATATGCGCCGGTGCGGTGTGGGGCGGCGGCGTTTGGGGCGAATTTTTCCGGGCTGGGGTCGTTTCGGCGACGGTTCCCCTCTTTGATGCATGCGGTCCTGCACAAAGTCGTGCATGCACACTCTTTTGTTTGCATTCCAATTGGCGCTTTGTGTGAACCTTGGCGCCGCTGTTTGTGATAAATATCGGGGGGGGTCCTAAATTAATGGCCAAACCTAACCGGAGATACCAGTGATTGAGGAGGAGGACGCGGAGACCCACGACCGACGATACGAGATAAGACGAGACCGCGAGAAGACGAGCCTGATATCCGTGAACGCCACTGCGAACGCGAGACCACGACCCACGATATTGTTGTGACCAAGAACCACGACATTCAGATTGTCACCCAGACTCACTGACGACATTCAGATTGTCACCCAGACTCACTGACGACATTCAGATTGTCACCCAGACTCACCGACGACATCCAGCTCGTAACCCACACTCACCCACGACATCACCTGTGTGACCCACGACATCCAGCTTGTGACCCACAACACTCAGTTTGTGACCACAACATCCAGGTCGTCACCCACAACATCACCTCTGTGACCACAACATCCAGCTTGTCACGACGATAAGCACCCACAACATCACCTCTGTCACCACGATACTCACCCCCAACACCACCTCTGTCACCCCCAACACCACCTCTGTGACCCACAACACCACCTCTGTGACCCTATCATGTCAATGTCAATGACAAACCACCTACTCAGCAACAACATGCTGGCGTCCGGCAACGCCAACATGCCCGCACACATGCTCCAGCAGCACTCGGCCATGCCCCAGACCCATATCCAGCCCCACATGGGCCAGCTGTCCTCCAAGCCGTACTCTCGCAAGGTCAAAGTCGGCCGAATGACTCCCCAGCGTATCGATCGCATCAAGGAGCTCGCCGAGGTCAAGGGAATCCCCTACAAGACCGTGGAGTCCATTCTCCAGCAGTTTGTGTCCGAGGAGGACCCCTATGTCGAGATTTCGCTGAGCTCGAATTCCGCCGTGAGAAAGGGCAAAGACGGACAAGTCACGTACATCAAGCGGCCTCTCAACTCGTTCATGCTGTACCGCAAGTCCCAGACCCAGTCTGCCCTGGCGTATGCTGCTGCCGCAAACCTCAAGCTCAACCACCAGAGCATTTCTCGAATCATTGGCCTCATGTGGCAAACCGAGAGTGGTGAGACCAAGGAGGAGTTTGCACGGTTCGCCGGAGAAGAAAAGGAGCTCCATCGAGCCATGCACCCGGACTACAAGTTTTCGCCACAGAAGAAGAACAAGAAGGGTCATCCCGAGGTCCAGGCAGTGACAAGAAGACCTTTGAATCCTCCTCAAAATGTGGCACAAACACATCAGCCCCAAAGTGTGACACAAACACATCAGCCCCAAAATGTGCCCCAAAGTGTCGGGTCACATGGTCAACCAAATGTGCCCCAAAATGTGTCACATGGCCAGCCCCAAAATGTGACACAAACACACGGTCAACCACAGGTCCAAAATCTGGCACAGCCACAGCACAGCCCCCAGGCACGGCCACCTTCCCAGCCAATGATGGACATGCAAATGGGCCAGATGGCTTACGTAAGCCCCACGTCGCGACAGAATGTGGCGCAGAATGTGGCGCAGAATGTGGCGCAGTCACAGACCCAGGGACAGACACAATCCACCTCAACGTCGCCTCCCTACCAGTACTCGCAACCTGGCACAGCCATGTACCAGTACCCTTATGAGGCCAAGCGTGAGTCGTTTGGAGAGATTAAGAGGGAGGATTTGGGGCAGGTTCAGGGGCAGCAAGGGCAGGCTCAGCAGACGGCTCAGCAGCAGCAGCAGGCTCAGCAGCAGACGGCTCAGGTTATGACTCCGCAGCAGCAGGCGCAACAGGTTATGAGTCAGCAGCAGCAGGCGCAGCAACCACAGGTTATGAGCCAGCAACCACAGGTTATGACGCAGCAGCAGCAGCAGCAGCAGCAGCAGCAGCAGCAGCAGCAGACGCAGCAGACGGCCCAGCAGCAGGCGCAACAGGTTATGACCCCGCAACAGCAACAGGTTATGACCCAGCAACAACAGGCTATGACCCAGCAGCAGCAGGCGCAACAGGCTATGACCCAGCAGGGCCCCCCATACCAGTACAACCAGACGTACCCCCAACAGCATCAGTACCACTATCCGATGCAACAGCAGCAGCAGCAACAACACCCCGGCTTGCCCATGCCCATGCAACATCACATGGAAAACAACATGCCCTACTACCAGGTGCCCACGGGGTATAATTACAGCTACACCAACATGCCGACCCATTCGCATCCGATGAATTGAATCGGGTGATAACTAACGTCTTTCTTTCTGTATTAATATTAATGATTTATGAGGTAGCGACAAGTAATTACGAAGTAATTACTTGGCATTTAGTTAAGCCTTAAGTAATTACGAAGTAATTACTTAGCAATTAGTTAACCGTAAATATGGTGAAGTAATTACTTGGCATTTAGTCAAGTCTTAAGTAAGTTTTCAGTAATTACTTGGCATTTAGTCAAGTCTTAAGTAATTTCCAAGTAATTACTTGGCATTTAGTCAAGTCTTAAGTAAGTATCCAAGTAATTACTTGGCATTTAGTTAAGCGTTAAGTAATCGCCAAGTAATTACTTGACATTTACTTAAACCGTAAGTAAGGTGAAGTAATTACTTAGAATTTAGTTAAGCCTTAAATAATTTCCAAGTAATTACTTGACATTTAGTTAAGCCTTAAATAATTCCCAACTAATTACTTGACATTGAGTTAAGCCATAAGTAATGGCCAAGTAATTACTTATCATTTAGTTGACGACGATTCACCAACCTACTCTCCTCTGTCTAAGACAAGACAAAGAATTTGGCTTCTTGTTTGCTTATTCTTTTGTTGACTCCTTGTGAGCTTATGAGTATGCTGAGCTTATGACTTATGACTTGTCTGACAACAATGACAGACAAGCTCATAGGTCCTAGATGTGTTGACAACGGAATTTGAACCACGTAAATGTGACATCTTCTGACACTGTTAAAATTCTTCAACTTTTTCCCAACTAAAAATCCAACAAAACCCTAACCAATTACTTAACCTTATGACCTGTCTCAACCCCTGCGCACCCGTCATTGTAATACACCCTTGTATACGCCTTGTCCACAGACTAAGAGCATGCCAAACATACAAGCCTTCTTAGTCCTTCCATTATGCCGCTTCAGCCGTGCCTGATAAGAGCACAAGAGAACAAGGGAAAAGAGAAATACAAAGAAATCACGTGACGGTGAAATCACGTGACTTTGAATCACGTGACTATGAATCACGTGACCCTCCAATTCACGTGACCCCTTTTACATCACGTGCTTCGTCACGCCTCGTCACGCCCCCCCCATCTGCAGCCCCATTCGTCGCCTCCCCAGACCGCTTCCCCTCAGCCGTGCCCACCCCAAGGATCCACTCTCGCAGTCTAAACCCTAACCTTATTATTTCTCCTGCAGTCACGTGAGGATTAGGCAATCTCCCAAACAGTCGTTTTGGGCGAGCTGCATGCACGCACATGCATGCGGTATGCAGCTGCGGACCTGCACCCTGTCTGAGGGGTACGCGTCTAGAATCGCCATCTCGGCTTGTCCGCGGCTGCATCTCCGCGTGGGGGGTTTCGGAATACATGTCCGAAGTCCAATTGGGCGGTGTGCAGAGTCCTGAGACGACATATGACGGGTTGACAGTTTGTAAAGGAAAAGTTTATTTTGGGTTTTCCGGATTGGTAAGGTTAACCTTAATGTTGAAGGTAAACATATTTCTGAGATATTGGAAAAATGTGGGAAAAATGGGAAAACAAGAAAATGGGAAAAAATGGGAAAAAATGGGAAAAAATGGGAAACGTGGGAAATCGAGTTGTCGATCCTTGTGTCAATCTCGCTTGCAGGTGGACGTACGGTTTCATCTGCTGTGTGAATATGCACTTTTCATGCGCCACGTAAACAAAAGAAGGAGTTCACGCATTTGTCCTATAACACCGGGGAGAATATTGTACATGAAACAGACGGTATATCTGTTTTCTGGGATTATGACATTATCAATGTGGTCACCACACTCATCTTGTGATAACCACAATAGTGTTGTCACCACAATGGTGTCACCACATTGACCCTGGTCTCTCCACCTTGCCACAAATGCACTCCTGCAATGCGCCCAATGTGGAGCACAGGTGCAGGGGTGCGTCACCAATCGGCTGTTATACGTCCACATGCCACAGAAATATTACATAAGCATCCCTTGTCCGTGACGTCATTTCTTTTTCCACACAACAAGGCTGTCAAATAAGCATACTCTTAATCACACAAGAGAATGCATGTGTGCCGAAATACGAGCTGGTTATGTAAGCGAGGGTGGTGAGGTAGAAAATGGGCAATAATGGGGGTCATCAGGGTTAGTCAGGGTTAGTATGAGTTCAGCTATTGGATGAACTATGTACTTACAAGTATTCAAATATCTGGTGTCTACAGCAAAATTGTGATTTATCTGTTATTTAAAAATAATTCAAAAGAAATCGATGGAAATCAAAAGAAAGTCAACGATAGTCTAGCAAAGAGATTCTCTGTATATTCAAGTCAAATCTCTTGAATATTCACTTATCCTGTGCAATTTGCAGCACTCTTCAGGGGAATTATATTTAATTTTATTTATTTATGAATATTTTAAAATATTTACTGATATTAGAAAAATCATTAAAAATGTATAATATTGGTTTAAATAAGATGAGCAACAAATAAGATGATTTATTTCACAGTTCTGGTTATTATTTTGATTTTCCTTCTTTAAATCTTCAAATTACATAAAATTGCCAGAAAATGTCAGTAAAAATGAACAACATTTGTGCAATAAAGCGCTCTTGGAAATCAACATGAAAGCTTCTCTATGCGAATTACAAAACAATGTTTTTACTGCGTACCTGAAATAGCTCCTAAATCGTCTTAAAAATAGATCAGGTGACACAGAAATTGTAAAGAGGTATTACTTATTCATTTCTGATAGGCCCTTCTTCGTTTTTGTAAGACATTCTGAATCCACTCTATGAGTTTTGGTAACTATGACACTCAAGTGACGGAATGATTGGAAGACGTATCAAAGGTGACATAGAGTAGATGAAACCATGAGACAAGTTGCAATAGAATAGTTAAGCCCTGAAGAAGAACCTCAAACAGTTCTGATTCTTACTTCGTACTTCTACCAAAAAAGAAAAGCTTCAGTGGATTGATTGAGACACAGAGCGTGGTCCCCAAAAGCTCATGATCCATTAGGTCAAGTTTGGAAGCGTTGCCTGAAATTGTATATGGCTTCGAAAGGTCCATCTTTAGCGTCGAGTTAGCAGTTTCACGTCCTCCGTTCAAACATTTCGGTTGCATATTGAAGCTCAATTGGTCATGTTTTTCTCACTGCCCTAGTTCATAAGGCTTCTTGAACAACTCGAACTTGCAACATGTTGACTGGTGCACTTCCGAGGTATCGTCAAACGAGGGAGGTTTAGGAAAGGTGCATGAAGTGTAATATTGAGACCTTGGTAGCAGAGAGCCAACGCATCAGCTTGGTACTCGAGAGTGTTAAAAAAGCTGCCAAAGTGGGTACACCACTGCAACAGGTTATTAGAGCCCCTTTCCAACACCATGCTCCTGTCATCAGTGGTGTCTGTCATCAACACCATTCCATCGTGATATCAAACACTGGTACGGTACGGTACTCACAATCTGTGTTCTGTCTGTGTCTGTGTCATCAACACCATTGTAATATCAATACTCACAGTCTGTGTTCTGTCTGTGTTCTGTCTGTGTCTGTGTCACATCATATACTGAGTCTTCTGTTTGTGATTGTTCTCTTCAGTGCTGTGTCGTTCTGTCATCTGATGGTCAAGAAGAAGAGTTTCTCAGTTCCACACTGCTCTTATATAACCCTTCACTTCCTTGATGACATGCCAAGTGTCGTGGTCAAGTGACGTGGAACTTTGGGGCATCAGAACTTTGGGGCATCAGAACTTTGGACACACCTCAGCACAACGGTCTCTTCTCTGCAGCGCCAATATGGGTATGGTTGGAAAGGGAAAAATACGGCGGTTTCAACGGTAGAGGTCTCAGGTCTGTAGTTCGATTTCTGGTGGAGTTGTGCCGATTCAAATATTTCTCACAAATAAGGTGGGCTTTTTAAACTAATAGTTTTTGGGACTCAACAAGTAACTATACTTTTGTTCACTGGTCAACCAACTCTTCTTCTTACACTTCACTTTTGCAAGTGACACAAACACAAAAAAAAAAAAAGATACCAACGGTGAGTTGTGATGCTACAGAGATACCAGAAAGATAGCAGAAGATAGCAGAAGATACCAGAAGATACCAGAAGAAACGCAGCGAGACTGACACATCGCAAGTGTGAATCTGATTCATTTGATCTTGTTCATGACATGACTCATGTTGTACCACGTCACACTACTAACACAATGACAGCAAGGACGGTGTCCATCACAGTGGTCATGTCACTACTTTCAGAGACAGGTTACTCACCACTCTCAGACAGGTTACTCACCACTCTCAGACAGGTTACTCACCACTCTCAGACGGGTTAGTCACCACCTGCAGACACTCAGCTTCGCTTCGTGTCTTGCTTCGTGTCTTGCTTCGTCTTGCTTCATGTCTGCTTCGTGTCTTGCGTCTGTTGTCGCACATAACCAAAGCCGGATACCATGCCGCGGGCTCCGTACGGTCCCCAACTCACAGTATTAGCGGGCAGAGGTGAGCAGTCCGCAGCCATGAGAGCGTAGCTCGAGTGGCTGCCAAGGGGCTGCGAAGTGTGAATGACAGACGCGAAGACACGAAGCGAAGCTGAGTGTCTGAGATGACAGCGAGTGCGACGGTGGTGAGTGTGAGTGAGTGAGTGTGAGTGTGTATGAGGGAGACATGGCCACTGTGAGAGTAGTGGCAGTGGCTATGTTTTAGACACCCAACTTTGCTTCGTGGTGTGAGGGCGGTGAGTGTGGAGGTGAGAGTCTGACAGGTGACGATCGTGAGCTTGGACATGGTGACAGTGACTGTTATCATGTTTTAGTCACTCAGCTTCGTGACGACCGTGAGCTTTGACAAGGTTACAGTGACTGTGGCTATTGGTCTGATGTTTACACTGGATGAATGTTCAGGTATGATGAGTCCGCTACTTTGACTGGTCCCCCTTTAGAATTACTTCCTTTTGGAGATCCTTGGCCTGATCATCGGTCTCCAGAACGCAGTCGTTCCTCTTGTTTCACGTCAATGACAAGGAACAGGTTCTTGGGCCGGGTTTGGAACTCACAATACCGGTACACGTTATTGACATGTCATTGGTGAGAGGGATGTCTCTAGGATATCTCTAGGGGTCCCGCATTGACATATTTTTCTAGAGGAAAAGGTGGGGAGCCCGAACCATTGCCTGAGGCGACTGCCATGTCCATGCCGCTGGATTTCGATTACAGTAACCCGATTGACGAGCTCACTAACACTCCGTTCTTGGTCAAAAAGACTCCAGGGTTAGCCAGGGTTAACGTCGACCCCAACTCTGAAGCCGTGCAGAACGCGATTGCCGTCATCAAGTCCACCATCGTGTCTGACGTCTGTCAAGGAGCTGTTTACGCCTTTTGGCTAGCGAACCGTCTGGAAGCGGTCACCCAGCTCGACAGACAAAAGTGGTCAATCGAACCCCTGGCCAAATTTCACGTTTCCGACAAGTTCTGGAACGCCGTCAGTGTGTGCTTCTCCAAGGGCCTGAAGCTTCAGGAAGACGAGCTACCTTCTCTGGTGTCTTAGGTATTCACTGTAGAGCATCCTAAGCACATGTTCAGTATGTAAATATTATGACTAAGCACACAAGAAAGCCATAAAAGGAGAAATGTAGATATCAACAGAAGACTCCTAAGTCTTGTAGATCTAAGTCTATCGTACATTTGAGTGATATCTTAGACAGCACTTTAGCTGTCTAATAGAAAACATACTGTGAATTTAGGTACCTGTACATACTGTACTTGTCTGTTCACGCTTAAATGTCTCATTTTCAATATCTTTCGTCTGATCTCTATTTTCGGATATCCCAAAATGCACCATAAGTAGTACCAAAATGACGGCCCAAAGTCGCTGAATACAATGAAACAACTCTCAATTACACAGCTTTGTTAGATCACTCAAAATTCACATTTCCGAGTTCGTCTCAAAATAAGGTATTACGTAATTCCAAAATAAGGTTGTTTGTATTACGTAATTAACGAGCCGCACGGCTGGGGGTGGAGTTTTAGGTCCTCAGAAATAGGGCCAGAAAGTGGCGAATTCGAGTGATATTGAGAGAGATGCATTATGGAGGCGTTATTATCACGTGTTACAAGTCCCAGTGTTCTGTCTGCTTTTTTGGACGAAATATGACGTTCTCAAAATGTGCTTATGTAATCACCTAAAATGTTGATACAGCTATTTTTGAAGGCCAACAAAGTCAGCCCCAACAAGTGATAGACCACGTGACATCACGTGACATAACATGAATGTTAAAAGTAGTTGGGATCACGTGCCCCAACCGTGTGAGACATCTCCACCATCTGTGTGACCCAAAACCCACTTTTTCCACAATTTAGAACTCGACGTTGATGTAAAGTACCAAATATCTCGCCCAATATTCACATCACGTGATTGAAACAAAAACCACTGAATTCAGCGCAAAAATCCACCCCCAAAAAATACACTGACTATCCTCTCCTTGTCCCTCATAACCTGTAAAAATAAAAAACCCATATTTCCCCGCAATCAAAAAACCACCACAATTACCAACATATCCCCACCTCAATCTCCTTTCTCACGTGACCTCATCTTTTCTACCCATTTTCCCAACCGCTGACTAAGCCTCTAATCCCGCCACTTGTTCCTCCCAACCTTGATCTTGCGACCTTTCTTCTGTAACTACACTTTTTACTGTGACGAAACATGACGATTGTGGAGGTTGACGTTGGCGAGCGGGGTAGGAAGTCACGTGATGTGTCACGTGACCCGAACAACCCACGTGATGATGTATCACATGACCCACCACCCCTCATCTCCCCCGCAGCCCTAGCCCAACTCAACACTTGTCTCCAGCACATTGCCCCCGCAACAAGCCACAACCGGCTCATCCCGCGGACCTACCCGTACGCAGACAGCCTGCCGTACCCCGTGGAGTCACGTGACGACCAGCTGCTGCATCTCAGTCACGTGATCTCGAAGCTGTACATTGCCGTGTCGGCCGACGATCTTGCTCCCGGTGGTGGCTCGGTCACTGCCGCTTCCATCTGCCACTGGACACGTGAGCTCAAGTCGTGGATTCGCCTCAAGTTCGATTTGCCGCTGGCCGCGCGGCTGGCGCTTATTCGCGTCTATTACGACTTGTCGTTGGCGACCGTGGTGTCTGCGGCTTCCAATACCGTGATTCCCGGTGGCGACGACGTGCCGTTTGACAAGTTTGTGAGCATGTTCTGCCTGCTGGCACGTGAGCACGTGCTGCTGAGCAAGGAGGGGCTTGTGCTCGATCACGTGCCGCTGTACAAGTTGCTCAAATATGCGTTTTTGCCCGCACCGCCGTTTGTCGAGCCCAGTCAGCAGGAAAAAAGTGTGCTGGTGAGACTCGTGCAGAGTGCGAGGGTTTTTTTCGACGAAAAAAGTGTTATTGAGGTGATGGAGGATTTGTTGCCGAGTGTGAGTATGCAGCACGTGAGCGTAGCGAACGTGCTGAATTTTGCGTTTTTTTGAGGATTTTTTTAAAAAAATCCTCGAATTGAGTATTTTGACATACTTGCGTGTTCTCTGAGGTTTGGAGAGTATGGTCATGTGATCAAAAATTCTGCTGCGATTTTTCTGGAATTGTTGTGAATTGTTAGGATAAATTGCGAACGTCGTGAGCAGTTTATCCGTTATTCACGGAAATTGCTGAATAATCGCCGAATTACATATGAGCGTGTTCTCTGAGCTTTGGAGAATATGACCACGTGATCAGTTTTTCTGCTGCGATTTTTCTGGAATTTTTGTGATTTTTCTGGAATTTTTGTGATTTACGGAGTTTTACGGAAATTGCGAAAATTGCTGAAAAATCATGGAATTTCATACCAGCGTATTCCCTGAGCTTTGGAGAACTCGACCACGTGACCCGATTTTCTGTTGCTATTTTTCTGAAATTGTTGTGAATTGTTTGATTTATTTCGTTTTAGGAAAATGTGATGGAATGGTGGCTTTTTCTGATGGCCTGAAAATCACGTGATTTGATTTTTGGAGTTTTGCAAGAGTGTGGAAGAGTGGTTGATTGAGGCTGTGATGACATTGAGAGCTGAAATGATGTTTCGAGTAATTCGATCTTCATGATTACGTGAGAAGTGATATCTCAGTGGTCTACGGCCACGTGACATATCACATGACCTGGAATTTCTCGATTGCTTCTGTTCAGCCTCTGTCACCACATGACTATCACATGACTACCAGTGCAAGTCACGTGCAAGTCACAAGACCTGTCACATGACCAAATCACATGCCATCAATGACTAGTCACATGACCATTCAGTCACACGGATCCATCGCTACGCTCAGAATCCTCAATGGTCCGCTCAGTTTAACCGCTGCGCGCTTAAACTTCTCTCATAAGCTAACCCAGTTCTCCCCCCTATCCTCCCAACAATCACATCCCGTGATCTCCCTGCTCATGTACTTCACTCCCCCCACGTGCAACCCCCAGACCTACCTTCCAGCCCTATTCCACCTCTGGAAAACCCTCCGAGTGTCAAAACACTTTGACTTCCAAATGCTGGACTACATGTCTCGTTTGGCGAGCGACGGGCTGCAGAACGATCACGTGACCTGGCACGGGGACGGAAGATTCGGAATTTTCAACAAGGAGCAGATGGACCATTTGTTTTCCGTCATTTTGTCGCTGTCGGGCGTGACTGTGGTCAGCTGTCCGGAGCCGTATCACGTGAACAACGAGACGCGACGCATTGATCACGTGGAGGTGCGCAAGGCCAAGCCCAGTCGGGCTGCTGCGAGGTTGATCATTAGTTGTCTGGGGGGGGAGCAAACAGAGTCACGTGATTTGTCACATGACCAAAACGACTCACGTGACAAGTCACATGACAAATCAGATTCGCCACGTGACGTCCTCGACTCCCTCCTCACCCTCATCACCTCCCTAGAATCCTTCTTCCACCCCTCCAACCAAGGCAAGTGGTCCAAGGGCCTCTTCGAGCTCATCAACCTGCTCGTCGAATACTTTCTCCTCCGATGGAACCAGGAACAGGAGGGACAGGTGTTCAGCGTCTCACGTGACCGCTACCTGTCACGTGACACCAAGACAAAATTCGTGCACGTGCTCAAAAACGTGGTTTTTTTCGGCATTTACTCGAAAAACCGCCTGCTTTCCAGAATGGCCATTAATTGTCTTCAGGGTCTTGCGTTTCTCGAGCCTCACGTGATCATCCCGCAGTTTCTCAAAGAGGCGTATCCTTCGCTTCAGGGTCTCGTGGAGACTCACAGAACGCTGACGACCCTGCAGACTCTGGTTGCTCTGGTGAGAATCATTAGTCAGCAACCGAGGTACAGGATTCACGTGACCACGTTGTTGTCACTCGCACTTCCTGGCATTGACGCGAACGACGTGGATAAGACGTTCCAGGCGTTGAGCGTGATTCACGTGGCCGCCTTGAATGTCCCTTTTAGGGAGTTGGAGGAGGACGAAGAGTCACGTGACCAAGACATGGACGAGTCACGTGACTACAGTGACTATCACCCCCCTTCGGACCCCGCGTTTTACATCACACGTGACGTGGAAATGCTTGAGGAAACAGGCACTCTGCCCCCGCTGCCGGACGGGCTGTCACGTGACATTTGCATCGCGACCACCTCCGGCTTCCCGCTTCTCGTCGACACGCTATTTGAGCGACTTTTCAACCTGCTCGAAAACCTGCCCGACGTGTCACGTGCGTCGAAAGAACGTGACTTCCCCGAGGCCCAGGTGGTGTCGATCCTCACGCCAATGCTGATGGCCGTGCTGGGCGGCGTCTCACGTGACATGTTCGACAAGTGCTGCGCGCGCATGGCCGACTTTATTTCCGGTCACGTGATCCACACCGCGACCGACGCCATCGCCAACATGTCCGGTGCCATGGTTCGTGTCGACTCACGTGTCGCCTGCAAGTATCTTTTGCCTGTTGTTTTTCACGGCATCAGAAACCAGATTGAGAGCAACGGCGCCGGAAGCACTCGTCACGTGAGCTCGGAAATTCTGCCACGTGACCGCGCCCTCATCTGGCACCTGTCTGTGCTCAATCTCTGTGTGGCTCACGCGAATCGCACGCTGATGGACTACAAGGACGAGCTGCTGGACATCACGTGCTTTCTGCGTGACAAGTGCCGCGGAAATATCATTTTCCACTCGGCCAACACGGTGCACCATATTCTCATGTCGCTGACTAATCTCGCGGTGGTCGACTGCTCGCCGGATATCGATCACGTGACCGACTGGGGCCGCCGCGTCGACCCCAAAAGTCTCGTGATCAAGTGGTACGTGCCTGGCGACAAGGAGGTGGGATTTGCAGTCGAGCTGTTCACAAGTCAGGTGACCACGTCGCTGGAGGCGCTGAACCACGTGATCGCCAAGCTCAACGGCGAGCCCGAGTCACGTGACCACGAGTCTGTGACGGAGCTCTCGGACTTTATCACCCGTCACGTGACGTATCTGAGGACGTCGCTGGCCGGTATTTCCGTGCTGTTTGACCCGTGTTACGATCTCGCGTATTCGGCGGTTGAGTCACATGACTCGGTTTCGGATGACGGCATGAGCGAGTCGTCCGAGTCAGCTGACGTTGATGCTGACTCAGCGGAGCCTGGAGATATCGAGTTTGAGCAGGAGCCGATTTGTGATGATGCAGACATGTTTGGGGACTTTGTTGAGCTCAAGAAGTTGCGGGAGTATCCCAGTGGGTATTTTTTTGCAGCGGAAAATTTGAAGAGTGCCAAGATGTTGGAGTCACGTGATGAGTCACGTGATGAGGGATCACGTGATGACGGAACACGTGACTTATCACATGACCAGGAAGTGTCACGTGACTTCCCCACTGCGACGTACCACACCCTCCACAAACTCCGGCTCTCCATCGGTCACGTGCTCCACAACCTGCACACGTGTCTGCACGTGCACCGTCCCACCGACATTTCCGCGTTCAAGTCTTTGTTGTTTGCTCTCAAGGTGTACCTCTCCGACGTTGGCATTGAAAAAACGTCGAAATCTGTGATTATCCAAATTGCAGCGTATTCCTACGAAGTGCGAAAATGCAACACTCTCGGCCTACGAAAAGACTATCCACGTGCCGTACTTCTCCGACGCGCTCTCGCGCACCATCACGAGCGTCTTTTGCACAAATTCGGAGCTCGTCACATGACCCCGTTTGAAAAATGCTTACTAATGGACATTCTCAAATCGTGTCTTTCCATCTACCCTGACATTCGTCGAAACGCTCAGAGTTGTCTGGAAAGCGCAATCAAGACGATTATGAAATGTCGCCCGCTGATTCTGCCGTTTATTCTGCGGTCATGTGACGAGGCGATTAGTCAGCAGCAGTGGGAGAAGGCGATTTCCGCGTGTCTCGTGCTCGAGATGAGTGTCATGAACACGTGTCTGAAGCGGAATATTCGTCACGTGCCTCTGTTCATTCAGGTTATGACTAGAGCGCTGGAGGCAGACTCACTAATGCTCAACAGACAGGCGCAGAGTTTGTTGATGACTTTGTTGAACGACGGATTCAGACTGCCAAGCAGCTACTTCAAGTTTGACGACAGTCACGTGAAAGACATTGCGCCTGCCGCGCAGTCACGTGACGAGACGTTGGCGAAGATTGACAAACTGCGGGCCGAGAAAACCACAAAGCGCGCCGAGGCGGTCAAGGTCACGTGGTCGGTCGATCACCTGATGAACGCGATTCAGCAGAGCTCCGGCAACTGGAAAGTGGTGCTGCTGTGCTGCTCGATCCAGGTGTCGCTGAACCGCAGCTTTGAGATGGAAACGTCACGTGACACATGGCACGTGATTGCCACGGGACTCACGAACCAGCACCCCATGGTCGCGCAGATGTACTACTCGTCGTTCGAGGGGCTGGTGGGCAAGGTGCTGACGCTGGCGGTCAATGGGTACAAGATGAGTCACGTGACCTCGGATCACGTGGCCAAGGCCGGGTACACGAACGTTGCGACGGGCGAGGATTTTGGCCACAAGCTGGTCACGTGGCTGCAGTCACGTGAGGACACGGGGTGGTTTTTGGACATTCCGTGCGCCTTTGGCTGGTTGTTGTGGCCGAAGGAGATGGAGGTGGTGGATTTGGGCGCTCACGTGGAAAATCACGTGACCGGAGGAAATCACGTGACCGGCGAAACTCACGTGACTTCTCACGTGACCACCTCCCAAAGTCACGTGCACCGCGACTCGGCCCCCTTTTCTCTCTCGTCACATGACCGACACGCCATGTCCATCTTCTCCGACATCATCACGCTCGACAAAATCGCCAAACTCATCCACGACAACATCAACGACGCGGAAGACGAAACAGACTTCACGGTCGAGTCATGTGGCTTTGTCGCGTCTCTTCTACGGCTCTACCAGCTCAATCTGGTCACGTGGACAGTCGAAGATTTGCTGAATCTCGTGACCGAGAAATTCGACCCCTCCGACAAACAGAGCCACCGAATGGTGACCGAGTACTTTGGAGGATGTCTGCTGGCTCTCAAGTTTCTGCCGTCACGTGAGACACGTGACTTTGTGAATCACGTGATTCTCACCACGTTCACGTCCGTCGTCCAAAGTCACATGACCCCCGACAATGTGAAATACTGGTGGGCCTTTGTCTCCTGGACAACGCACCAGATTGACCCGCGACTGTGGTCTCCTCTGGCTGATTACATAAGCAGCTTTTCCATCGACGACACAAGTCACATGGCTTTCAAGCAGGTTGCCAAGCTCGAGTTTTTCCGACGGCTCGTGTATTATTCCGAGTGGCATCTGCACGTGGACAGTCAGCTGACCGATCTGTGGAGTCACGTGAGCCACGAGTACAGCAACGTGCGCGCTGCTCTGGCGGTCACGCTCGGCGAAATGTACAGAGTGCAGTATCACGAGACGGGCATGTTTGCGAGCGCACGTGACTTTGTCGCGAAAAACGAGTCACGTGATGGAGGTCTGGGCCTTCCCGTGTACGAGATGCCGGAGAAATTGCGGGCTCCTCTGGTCACGTGCATTTCCACGGTCACGGGTTCGGATATCAACGCCAAGCACGTGACCAACACTGCCAAGACTCTGGTCGCGTTCATCATGCGTCGACTTTCGTCTTCGTCGGGACGCGATCTCGTGCCGCTGTTTGAACCGCTGGTCACGTGCCTCATGGCCATGTGTCTCGTGAGAGACGATCCCGAGCTGCTCATCGAAGCCAGCGCGACAATCGTATCGTTTGGCGACATTCCGCTCGAGTTTTCGCAGATGGACCACGTGATTGAGGGGGTTGAGCACGTGACTTCTCACGTGGACCACCGCAAGCAGAAGCTCGCGCTCATCCAGTTTCTGCAGGTCTTCTTTTTCCGCCACCAGTTTGTCATGACCCAGACGCACCGGTCACGTGTGCTGGGTCTCGTGACCACGCTCATGCACGACAAGGAGGTCGAGATCCGGTCTGCTGCCGCCAAGGCGCTGTCGGGCATTTTGCGGTGTCTTCCCGAAAAAGAACGTGACCAGCAGGTGGAGCATCTGCACGTGACTTTCCGGGAGCTGCTGGTGCAAAACCCGGCGCGCAAGATCAAGGCGGTGTCACGTGAGGACAAGGCGTCACGTGATTTATTGTCTGCGACACGCCACACCGCGGTGCTTGGTCTGGGCACCATCATCAACGCGTTTCCCTACGTGTCTCCTCCTCCTGCCTGGGCACCTGAAATTCTCGTGACTCTGGCGACAAAGGCCGGAAGCGACTCGGAGTTTGTCGGAAGGTCGGTCAAGGAGATTCTTGGCGATTTCAAGAAGACGAGACAGGATACTTGGCATATTGACAGTAAGAAGTTTACCGAGGAGCAGTTGGCTGATTTGGAGGGGGTTTTGTGGAAGCCGTACTTTGTTTAGTCAACTCGCTACGCTCGTTGACTAGACAAAGTGGCTCACGTGGTTTTCTGATTTTTTCTGATTTTTCTGATTTTTCTTTCTAATTATTCAGAAAATCATTTTATTCAGGAAAATTCACAGAAATAACTAGAGGAGGATTTTGAGGTTGTATTATGTGCTAGATTTGGAATGCATTATGTTATTATGAGGTTCTGTAGTGATGAGGTGGGTGTACTTGTAGTGTAGATTTTTTTTTGTTTTTTTGTTTTTTTTAAAATCATTTATTAAATTGTTTTATAATCACATAAGACATTAAACAAAGAAGTGACTTGTAGTTGGGAGGATGCCAACTATTTTGCTTGAGATTAGTTGAGGTGGTGAACTAAAAATTACTCTGTCAAAAATGGAGCTGGAGGTCTCAGATTTTGACAGTCACGTGATGGGGCCTCAGATAGACTACAAAATCAATATGAACTTTGTCAGTGACTTTTCACCACTTTTGAGGCTGGTCAAATATTTATCTTCGTGCGGCTCGGAAATTCACCTATAGCTTAATCTATCTGTGACCTTAAATATATGACAAGAAGAAGGAGAGGAGATGGAGAGAAATGGAGAGCACAGGCGTGTTTGGCATGGCAGGTTTACCGTGTATTCGAGTTTTTGAGCATTTTGGAGAAGTTTTGAATTTTGAGAAAAGTGGAAAAAATTGTAGAATTGGGTGCAGGGGTGGTGGAGAGTCAAGAGGGGTACCACGATGTAGCCACTGACGGGGAGATTACAATGGTCAAGATACCGAGTCGCTGACATGTCTATGGGACGACTGAGAGCAACATTTGTGCTGTGCCATGTGAACGCGGTTCTGAATGATTTAGAGACTTGATCGGGACGCATTTAACCCGTCTGACATTTGCTAGTCGGTTTTTGGGTATTTCTCGTTGCTGACATGCCAAGTGTTGTGGGTGGCTACTTGTATATATGTTTAGAAATTAAGATGACCAACTCTTTCTCTTACACTTCACTTCAGAAACAAGTGACATCAGAACAGTGAGAATTGTTCAATGACACAAACAAATCCCACTGAGTGTGACACAGACAGACGACTGCCACATTCTCGTTGATGGTGATGGTGATGGCAATTCTTTTTGTGTCACCACAGTGTTGTGGTGACTATGACTTTTGAACTGATTTAACTAACACAGAACCAGGCAGGTGGGTATCAGAAACGAGCCACCGCCGCATAAGCAAGTAGCTGTGAGTTACTAGCCACAAGTCACGAGCCAACAGCCACCAGCATTAGCCACTATCCACTCGTCACTAACCACCAGTCACTAGCCACTATCCTAGCTGCCACCCACTCATCTCATTGAACACAACCAAAGGTCTCTGTACGGTCGCCAGAATTGTGTTGTGGGGTAGATGTGGGTGGTGGTGTGAGGTGTTGTGGAGGGTGATGTGGTGAGTGATGTGGTGAGTCATGTGCTGTGATCTTATAGCTTACTGTCTGATGTGAGTGGCGGTGTCGTGGATGGACTGTCTGTCTGATGTGGACTATCTGCCTGATGTGGTGCTGCTGTGGACTGTCTGATTATTGTCTGGGGAGTCTTCTCTTGGCACAAGTCTGACTGGTCATGGCTTAGGCAACAGTACTCGTGCTGCCCTGATTGCTGCCCTGATCCGCTGCCGCCACTTTCGACTTTGATAGCTTCGTCAACAGCTCCTTCAAGAGCTTCGTCAAGAGCATGTCCACGGACCTCAGGACTATTCACAGATGTCTCTGGCCCAGGCTGGCTCCAGTGCAGTGCTCACACCCCTGCAAATGTGACGACAGTTGCCGAGTTCGTCAAACTCCCAAACACAGTCCGACTCATCAGATTGTTCTGTTTTTTTGTCCTGTTGAGCTGAGTTTCCACGCTGACTGGTTAAGTGACGTGTATTCAACTTTCATTCCACGAAATTGATGCAGCTGAAATCTGCTCCGGTTCCGTTGAGGAAGAGGGTCTAAGCCTCACAGGTACAATATCAACCAGGGACTAGCGTACGATGATCTTCAGTTACGTCATTGTCTGTCTAAGGAGCTTTCAGTACATGTCGATAATGTGAAGAACTTGGAACTTGTCTCAAGCGAAAGAATGCCACTGGAGTCACTTCTTTAGACATCTCTTTCACTTCCAATATCCGGTGAATAGCATATCTGATGCATATAATTCATTACCGAGATTACCGAGGTGTTAATGACTGTACACCTGGTTAAAAGAATGGATTGAAACTACATTATATTCTGTATTCAATGATTGCTTCAGCAGACATTGAGATGTATATCAACAAAGCCAGACACTCAATAACCAAATTTATTTGATTTCTTTTGATTTCATTTTATTATTTATTATTTCCTCCAACCTCAGCACGTCAGGTCGTATTCGTACTCTATGGAACTTCTCTGAAAACTGCAACAACGATAGAATTGGGGGCATATTAATTTAATGAGAATATTCTAGACGATATAAGTGTATTAAATTAATTAGAGCATCGTTTTTATTTTCTGCTATTTACAACACCTTTTTAAAAAAACAAAAAATTCTTCAAAACAAAACGCGAAACCAAAATATTCACAAAAAATGCATTAAAATAGAAGAAACATAGAAACTTAACAACCGTCTTTAAACACCTCCAGTACACCTCCCCATCAACTCCCTACACCTCCACCACCTCTACTCCATATTCTATGCCGTTTTCTCCCCTCACCTTCCCTCTACACTTAATATAACACCGATATCGTCCCTAACGGCATACAATACCCTCAAACAGTTCAATTCTACCAAATATAGCATCTGTAACAACCCCCCATCAACTCCTCCACCCTCCATTTCATCTCAATCTATGTCAAATCAACTTTCAAAAATTATATAAACCACACTTTGACCACCCTCTCAAACCACCACCAGCTCACCACCCGTCTCAAATGCACTTCCCCACCGTCGCCCTCCTCTCCCTCGTCACCCTCGCGTTCGCCCAGGAGGCTGCGCCTTCTCCTGCCCCGACTTCTCCAGCTTCAACGCTGTCCTACTCGTATGCTGACTCAGCCGAAAACCCCCAAGATCTCAAACAACTGATGCAGAAAAAGTGCCCCGATGAAACGTGCCCCAAGCCCAGACACATCACCGTGACCAAGAACATCACCAAGGTCCAGCAGAAGGTCGTCACCAAGACCATCCACTGCTGAAACGCAAACGAGAGAAAATATAGATTCTAATAGTGCTGAATAGTGTTGTAGACGATTCTGTAGACGATTCTGGTAGTTGTTAGTATGTTGTAAACAAATGTTTGGTTGCTTATGTAATCACGAGGCTTAGTAAGCAAACCAGGGAAGCACTGTGGAGAACGGACGTATTAGAGAACTTGCTGAAAGCAAGTGAACGGCAACAAGAATGTAGACAGGCTATGTGAACTTCTAAGAAGCGAACACAACAACAGCTGTAAAGGAGCTATTAGTGAACTAAGTACGATGCTTAGTAAGCCAACATGGGGAATTGCTGTGGAATAAAATGAAGGCTATCGGGGAGATGGTTGAGACGTGCAGATTACAATGGTAGACTTTTCGTTCATTTCTGATAACGTTTGGACAAGTTGTAGTGATTCTTGTGTCTAGTTATGTAAGTTGGTTGTTGTATTTGTAAGATGATAAAAAACAGAGAAATAACAAAAAAGAAAACCCCAGGTTTACAAAGTGGGTCATTAGGCTTCTTCATTGATTACTCTGGTCTAGGCTTTATACTATGGAGCATTTCTGAGCAAAATCCCGTAACTATTCTCACTTACATAATCACGCTGATATAAGCAAGAGTTTCAACCCCCTGCACTGAGCCATACAGTAATGCCACCGGGACGTGAGCTATACCACCGTAACAGTCGCAACGTCAGCTATGCAATTATACCAGTATCTTTGTTGTATCTATTATATTCACAAAATGTCTCCACCTTTGTCTACAAAAGAGGAAAGTTGACTCGTCAAATTATTAACTAAGGTCGTGACTTTAATTCAGGATTCAGGTGAGACGTTTTCATCTGACCATCTCAAGACCGATACAGAAATGTAGCCCTTGACGAGACGAGCAAGGGACTGCAACTTTGGTTGTTGTGACATTACAACAGCAGGAACTATCTCGCTTCTTATTTCTTCAACGTCTTGCATCTTTCTCTATAGTGACACGCCAAGTGTCGTTTGCTCTTGATGGTCATGTAATTTCAAACTATATCGGCAGACTTTTTTGACACTGGTAATATAAACCCAGAAACAGTTGCAATCGATAACTCTCGCTCTGAGGACTCTAGTGATCTACTTTAAATACTGATTGGACATATCTATGATGTTGCTGACTAATATACTGACACAAGTAAGTACATCAGAAACACCTCTGAGAAAGATACAATAATGTCCTGTAAACCAGCTCGTTAAAATGCCACAATCCCAGCAATTCGTCCAATATAACTACCATCTCTCCAAGTCTACTATTGAGCGAGATATTGGATGTCAGCTAAAAGCCCATATTGATTACATAATCACTTACATAATCACCCACACCGATCACTAATTGTACACCAATCGAGACCCCTCTCTCGGCAGAACCCAATCATGCCTTTCTTATTTCCACACGTCGACCCCTTCCCAACCGCTTACTAATCAACTCTCTGTCATATTTTCAGCCCCAAAGTTCCAAATGCCCCATTTGTCTTATATTAATTCAGGGAATATTTTTACACAGAATTGTGCAATTCTCACTCTAGAGATATGAGAGACACTGAAAACGAATCAACACACCACCCTGAAAACACTCATTTATCACTCTTCCATGTTCACCCTTTTGTTCATCCTATAATGGGCCCCAATCATCTCAACTAATTCCCAACAAAGTCTTCTATATTCTAACTACACAGTGAGGCTGTAACATATCTCATTATTTACCCTAATAACCATCTCACAGTCTCAAGAGTGGTACCATAATACTCCCCTGAACCTCATGATTCAGACCCTACCGTCCAATCATCTCCATCTTCATTTCAGCCCCAAAAGTGTGATAATGATATAAAAGCCGAATATGCACTCCCTCAAGTTACACAGACTCAAACAAACAAACACTCGCTTAGCTTACTAAGCAAACCTACCACAAGCTTACTAATCAACTTACTAATCACATGCCTTGGGGAAAACGTCATGATCAATATGTGGCCAATTATGTGGAATACCACATGTGGCAAAGTGCACAAAAGTCGGCGTTTGTGCTCGCGACAAAATTCAAAAACTTTGACTACAACGACATCTACTCAGAAGTGTTATATTGGCAGGGGATGTATAGACAGAGGGTGAAAGGGGAGCATTAGTCAGCATATGATTACGTAATCATATGAAGGAAATGGAATATGGTCATTTTAAATGCATGGGAGTGTAGCAGGGATATGTAGGATGCGAATGGTAGTTTTAGCAAGCCTACTGGGTATGTATCGGCAGGTTTGTATGAGCTCTTCATGTTGTCCAAATATACTTGACTTTAGTTGACTTTCGATTATTAGTTGGGTTATAGTTGATAAAGATGGTATTGCTACTTTTCGGACTCCGATGGGAAGATTAGTAAGATTTCTCCAACATGCCCCATTGTTCCTTTCAGTGTGAGGGTCAAGAGAGCAACCTGGTGCATCTGAGAGGTCAGAATAGAGATACAGAAATGGACTTCTTTGGGGAATATAATTTTTTGTAGAACACTCAAGACAGAAATGTAGCTCTATATTGAGGCTGTCAGGCAATAAAAGCGATGTGGAGGTCATTCTAAACTATCAAGAGGCTAAATATTGCACTCTGCCTCAAAAATCACCCTATAAATGCGTAAGTGGTACCGTTGTGTAGCTGAGAGTGAGGCGGTTTTGATGGTACAGCTCCCACATCTGTGGCGCTGCTTGAGAAGTGTTGTGCTAATTAAGGTAATGTGTTTTCAGCTATCTAAGCTGATTAGTCAGCATACAAAATTAAGCTTTCCTCCATTGCAATACGAAAGCTTAAACTGTACTTGACGGTTTTTAACTAACGATTTCAATCCAACTAATTAGTTGGACTGAAAGATCAGGGGATCTTTTCTAGGTCAATAAACGGGCTACCGCCATAATCATTGCACTCGTGTCATCCATCTGATAGCCTCAAAAATATTCAACCAAGCCCCACCACCTCTTGAGGCTCACTAATCCTGTATATATAACTCTCCTGAAATATCACCAGCAGCTGGTACACTTTCAATGCACTTAGAGGTCCCTACTATACCCGATTACGTATCCGAAATAATTGGCGAATACGTTCGTTTACACCCACGTGACTCAGCTAGCAACGCAGCTACAGTTCTTACAGCCTTCATTAACCACTCCTTGAGGGCTAAATTCCAAGTTGAGTTGGTAGAGGTATATGTGCTATGGTGGAGAAAGAGATATGGTTATGTGCGTGAAAATAAAGACAACGTGAAATAAATGATGATGATTTTGTAGAACTGACGTAACGGCGTCGTGAGTGGTACCATTCTAACCGCCTGAGCTCCCTGATTTCAATGGAGCTACTCGTTTCTTTGTAGCGTAGCTCCTTCTCCATGTTATCAAATCTCATTTTTAAGCTATTCTAGATAAAAGAAATAAGATCGCCAAGTCTTTAAATACGATAGCTTATTTGTAGTTGAGGAATTCAACTAATAATTATAGGCCAAGTATCTAGTTGGAGAGAACTGTGACATCAAAGTGTCTCCGTTAATATAACCACAAAGCGAAACCAGAGATACACCAGAGACCAGCGCTCTTCACCAACCCTTCCTACACCTGGAAATCTCGTATCTACACAACTCAACAAAGTAGTTGAGCTTCACACTCTCTTTAGCTTACTAAGCGATTACTAATCACAGCCCCAAATGACCCATCAGCAATCAGCCCCAAATGGAAACATGACCTGTTCATGTGGCAATAAAAACACATACTCATGGCCTCATAAGTCGTCACAAGTCCCACATAAATCTCACAGTCTTCATGACGTCTTCTCTTCTCTCAACCAATAAGACTCAACATCATGTCTCCAGCTTGGGGCAATGAACACGACGAGTTTGTGTCGACCTATGTACGCACGTTTCCTTATCTGAGCTTAGAAGAGACGACTCTTAATGTCACGTTCAAGTTTGGCGGTAAATTCGGATACCATCACGTTCTTGAGGAGGTCAAGTACTGGAGGAAATATTATTTTGTTGAATAAGTAGGAGCGATTCTCACGTGACATTGAGGGATTGGCTTCAAAATCACGTGATAAGAGACACAAATAATACTGTCAAATATTTGGGTATATATGTAATACAAAAAGCTGAGATATTTGTGTATTCTGCTACGAATATTTCATTTTGAAATAGCCCCAATATTCCACATGTTAGGGAAAAAGAAACAACATTATCAACATGTGACTAGAAATATGGGGCTATATGGGGATATATAAAATACAGAAATGGCGCAGATGTTTCTAATCATTTTTTTGGTCAACATTATTTATCATGGAATGGACAGAAGAAGAAGACGAGACTGTGCGAGAATACGTGCGGAAAAACATGAACGACACTGCTGAGAGCAACTCTACGATGCTGTTTGTGATTCTCGGAGGAGATTACGACTACAACGAGGTTATGAAGAACGTGCAGTATTGGAGAAGACATTTTCACTGAACTGGAAAGGTCGATGGTTTATATTGAGAATATAATTTGAGCATATACTGTAATAAGTGAAGCTAAGATATTGCCTAATTGGGTATTTCCAAACAGGTTTTATGTATAATGAGAATACTACGTGAATCATACAGCTCCAATAGTCTATTGATTGATATTGGTGTTACTTGTAATTCTGTCAATCACAACAGTTATATGACTCTGAATACAACATGCTTCCTCTGGTACTGAAGACAACGCTTCAAATCCATATTATGAACACTCAGAGAAGAGAAGAACTTCGCAGACTTGCTTTTAGCAACAGTAACTTTGTAATACACCATCAAAGTCTCCACTCACCTCTCTTAAATAGCTTCTATCAAGTTTTATATGGAAGTGTACATCGACTAAGAAACCACTCAAATTTCGTCCCAGGTGTCCTAGAGATATGAGGACTTGACCATTGTACTACTCCAATCTAGGGCTATCTATTGGTATAACTTTTGTAGCTCTCCCATGATATATCAACAATGGTAAACCCCCACGTGACCCCCACGACCTTAATCACACAAATCCACGACCTCCACCTTAACAAAAGTTCCTTCTCCCTGTCAACTCTTCCTCTTACACACCACTTTATTCCACCCAACTTCAACTCACAAAGCAAAGCTGCGGACGCAATCATGTTCTGTCTCCCATGTGGCCCCGAGTGGGAAGAAACACGAGGGAAGGGTACAGTAGAGAGAGCTTGACTGGTGCTGTACATTGAGGTCCTGTCTTGTTACACAAACACAGACGCATGAGGTTCTTAACCTAGGACACAATCCTCATGGGTTGATGACACTGACAGTGGAGTGCTGGCAGACCTCTTGACTGTGTTCATCATTGGGGCGTTCACAAAAAAAAAAGACGTCTCACGGTTCGAAAGATGAGCAAATGGGTACTGTTCCAGTCTGTTACAAGAAGCGTTTGCACATCACCTCCAGAGAATTGATATCAGTTATCTGACTTTCAAGGTTCTTATCTCACTGACTGTCTACATAATTAGTGAAGATACACATACAGCACACCTGCTTCAGATACTTTATGACACTCCCCTAAGTCGGCTTTTTCGTCTTTGTGTCTGATATTTTCTTAACTCCGCTACTTTATGCCTTATTTCCGCTTTTCTGACCTTAAGTCCGCTACTTTATGGCGATTCTGGCTTAAGTCCGCTACTTTATGGCAAGATATTTAAGGTTACTCAACAAAAATCTCAAGAGCTACCAACACACCCCTAAAAGAGACTTCCAAGATCAACTAGTTTGTTGAACTCAATAAAGATTTCGTCTACATCAGATCAGACTCGGGAATTTTCCCTCACGACACACTGTTAGACGAATACATCATCTCTACGGATAACAATGCTGAATATGTCATTTTCTCAACAATTTTTAGCGATATAGCTTATTTGGGCCACGTGAGCTGTGATATTATAGAGACAGATAATTCATGGTACAGTAGCCTTGATACTCGTAACCAGGTCCAATGGAGATGTCTGTACTCAGATTTAGAGACTTGTTTATTATAAAAGTAAGACTTCTGGTCATTCCACAGTTGTTCAAGTAAGTCAGCTTCTCAACAGTTACTGTAGAACACTGACCGCTATCCTTCTGCTACTCGTATGTCATTTGACACTTCTACTGATCTGCTAGTCCTATAACATGCTTCTATTCACTATGAAATACTTGGTACTTCAATTTTTCAGCACCAACAAAGTTGGCACATAACTCCTCCTTGCAACCAATTTGCTCATTGGTTCGCCAACTCGCTCCTTATCTCACTCTCTGCGTCTTTCTCTTCTGAGGCTGGGTCATCTTATCAAACTGGTATCCACCAGCCACCAGACGCTCGTTTCGCTCGGCCAGCTGGATCACCTTGTCACTGAGCGCCACGGCCAGCTGCTGCAGCTTGGTCTGCTGGACAGCCTGGGTGAACACGACCGAGTTGGTCTTCTGGTCCAGCGAGCCGGACAGCTCCTCCTGAGCAATCATCTTGGCGACAATGGCAGCCACGTCCTTGACGGGCAGCTGGAACATGTCAGCCAGAGTGGACAGCGACAGGGTCGAGTAGTGGTTCCAGTAGGTGAACAGGTAGGTTCTGAGACCCTCGATCTGGAGCTTGTCGGTGAGCATGGCCTTAATGGCCTCGGGGTTAGGCAGCAGAGCCCAGATCTTGATGGCGCACACCAGATCTCGAGCAGCCTCCCAGTCGCCCTTTTGCAGAGCCTTGGCGGCCTGCATGATGTGGTCCCGGGTGTTTTCGGGAGGGCCGCAGAAGACCTGTCGCTCGTGGTAGTCGAGCATTCGTCGGAACAGCTTGCTGATCACCTTCTTTTTGGCGTCGATGGACGTGTTGTGGGCAGCCATGAAGGGGACCTCCATCAGCAGCGACGAGCACAGGAAAACGCACTCCAGCAGCTCCAGGTTGATGTGGGTGTGGAACGGCAGCACTCGCTGCTTGTCGACCACGCCGGCCTGGGCGTACTTGGCCAGACCCTGACCCAGCAGCTCCTTGAGTCGGGGAGAAGAGCAGACCTCCTGGAGCGACTGCTGGGCCTCGGCAATGAGACCGTTTCTGAAGGCACAAAGGCCGAGCTGAACAAGGGTTCGGTTGAACAGCACCTGCAGCTGGGGCTCAGCAGACGCAATCGAGGACTGCAGATGGGACATGAGGAACATGTCTCGGGCCTTGTAGTACTCGTCGTTGAGAGCGTAGTGGTAGACGTGGGCCAGCATGGCCTTGGTTCGGAACACGGTGTTGGACTGCTTGTACAGCACCGAGCACATGTTGGAAATGAGCACGGTGGGGTAGGTCTGCGACGACAGGTCCTTCTCCGAGGGCCGGGGAGTGGCCTTGGAGTCGCCCTTGACGCCGGCCCAGGCAATCTGCTCGGTCATGTTGATGACATTGTTGGGCTTGAAGTACAGGTGATCCACCCGTCGCACAAGGATTCGTGCCAAGCCCAGAGTGTCCTTCTCGTCGGACACGTGCTCAATGTACATCTGCACACGCAGCAGGGTCTGGTACAGCTTGGTCTCGTCTCTGAGCCGGTCCACGTACTCGGTGGTGTGGGGGTCCATGAACTGCAGAGCCTTGGTGAACTCGTCGTCCACCCGCTCCACCAGAGAAGCCACGGATCCGGGGATCAGCTTGACGCCGTCCTCCCGGGCCACGGGACCCTTCTCCACGTCCTCAATCTCGGGAGCGTTTTCGGTCACGTGGAACTCCTTGATGTTGGCCTCAAGAATCGTCAGCAGATCGTTGAGATCCCCCACAACCTTGAGCCAGTTTTCGGGAGCAAGTGCGGCCGATGCAGAAGACAGGTCGAGTCGTGTGGACACAAGCATGGTGTACACGGAAATCTTCTGGTACACGGTGGAGGCCGAGGGCAGCAGGTTCTCCAGCTGTCGCACCTGGTCCTCTCGGTCGGTGTTCTTCTTACCTCGGCTCTCCAGCACCGTCTTGAGGGTCTTGAACATGTCCGTGGGGGACACCAGGGCCTTGCCGGCCTTTCCGACGGTAGTAAACTCCTCAGCTGACGAGGGCGCAGCAGTGAGCACAAACTCGTCCTTGGCTCGAGAAGGCTTGGCGACACTGGCCTCATCAGACTCGTCCTCCTTGTCCTCGTCCTCACCCTCTCCAGACTGGTACTTGGCAATCGCCACCTCGTACTCCTTGTTGTTCTTTCGCAGTCGCTGCTTGACGGTGTTAAAGGCCCGCGAGTTGGAGGCGTTCATCTTCTTGACGGCAGCCTTGTCCTCCAGGGCAGCAGTCAGGAACTCCTCCAGCTCCACAATGGTCTGGATGTACACCTTGGGGGGCAGGCCGTGTCGCTGCTTGGTGAACCGCTCCATGGCCTTGTTGAGCTTGTCAAACTCGCCCTGGATCAGCACCCAGTCGTTGATACGCTTGCCGTTGTCAATCAGCTTGGAGCAGTTGGCCAGCTCCAGCAGCAGCTTGTCCTTGGCGCTCAGCACCGTCTTCTTGCCGGTATCCTCCTCGTCGTCCGAGTCGGCCACCGTCGACGACTTGAGGAAGTAAGACGCGCCCTTGCCGCCAAGATCATCGTCGTCGCTGTCGTCGTCGCTGTCGTCAGAGTCGTCCGCAAACATGGAATCGTCACTCATGTCGTCTTCGTCATCGCCGCCGTCCTGGCCGTCCTGGGAAAAGTCGGATCCGGACTCGGAGCCGGAGCCGTACAGATCCTCGTCCGAAGACGAGTCGTCGCTGTCACTTCCACCCGCAAAAAATCGAGACATGTTGGTTCGAGAGGTGGTGTATGTATGGTTGGTGATGTGGAGGAAATTTTTACTGCACGCGGAACCAAGGTAGGGTAACTGAACTTAATTGGAAGGACCGCAAAAGGGTACGTGAGGCACAGACGTTGGGGGAGGGTATGGACAGAGAAAAAAATATTGGCGTAAATGTGGCGACCAGGGAGTTATTCTGGACATGTTTTTTTGCAGTTCTGACAACTTTTGTATTTCTTCCAAATCACCCCTTTCCCAGTTGCGATATACCTTATTTTGAGGTGAGGAAAAGAGTGGCATGTAACTAGATTATTAATAGAGCTGTAAAAAATCAGGTAATATAGTTAAAATCGCCTCTTTCCTGGGAACAGAATGATACCCTTTAATGGTATATTTCGATTATTATCTTCTTGCCTCATCTTCCTCTCCTCTTACTGCCTCCAAACTCTATTCTTGTCACTGATCTCATCGCTGAAATTTGCTGTCCCTTTGAAAAATTGCCAAATCTATGCAACCTAAAAGAAGGCGAAATGAAACACAGATGTGGCACACCAGAGTGGTATTATGTAAGCGGACCAAAAGGAGGCGAGCCATTTACAAGTAAGACACTGGTAGAATTCAATTGATACCTAGGATGACACTTCACATGTACAACTCATTTGTGTCACATACAATAGGCATTTTGTATTCACGTTTTTTATCACTTTGTTAAGTTCTAGTTGAAGGACAAAGTCAGCTGGGGGTTCATTTTCAGTGTTTCAGAGCCGGTGGAGATAATACAGTGGTATGGGCGGGTATCTGGCGGTATTATAAGCAATATTACAATTTTACATGTCCTTGCCATCATACAATGTTTTGTGATAAACTGGTTCTTGTCGAAACCCATTACTTAGCTTTAACTAATTAGCTTATGTAAGCAGATCGCTTGTGACGAGTTTTTCGCATACAAGTAGTTAGCTGGTAGTAGAAGAACGGGAAGAGATGAAATATATAACCTCAAGAATCAATACATTGGTGCAGCCTTACAACCCAGTGCTTGCTACTTGCAGTCTCTGAGCTATATCGACTTTTCTAAAAATTCCTTTAACAATTTACTTAGTCTCTACTTGAACAATATTACATAATCAACTAGATTGGCAATCGACACCCTCCAAGTCAATGACCTCTGTAGGTCACGTGACCTGTGCTTGTCTCCGATCACCGAATCGATCTGATATGAGGTTCTCTTTGATTGGATAAGAGGCAGGGAGAGATCGAGAGAAGCTAGAGACACGAGTAATGTAGTCACGTGATCGGAAATGCCTTTCATATGAACCCCCACCATTTATTGGGCTCCTCTTATCACGTGACGTCACATGACTTCTGTCTTCGACCTCAGACGGCGCAATTTAAAGTTTGTCATATATACGAGGAAAACGACTTTTGGCTCTCGGTTGTTTACGAAGAGGGGGTGACAAGAAGAGACGTTTTTGAGGGGGAAGTTGTATGGCACGTGACCCGGGAGAAGGTGTCACGTGGTTTTTAGCGGTTGTGTCACGTGATTTCCGCTTTCTCCGGCGCACCTCGTCTCACTAATTTACGCCATAAACTGGTGTCTTCTTCTTCTAGCCGTCTTGATCCAGCCCAACCATATTTTTCGGGTTGCCCAAAAGTGACAGCTCAAATTAAGGTTTTGAATCAACCTTTGCCGACCCACACGCTAACTCACTCTTGTGTTCCAATCCAACCGCCGACACTGAGCTTTGAGAACGGGCTTTTAAAATGAGTGGATGTGAGTGAAGAGGAAACGATGGGACGGGGGAGTGAAGGGGGGGGTATTTATACCTCTGGAGAAGTTGCACAAAGAGATCGACTTAAAGATGCAAGTTACACAAAACGAAACACAACACAACGACGTTACACAGACGACTACACAGACGATTACACAGACGATTACACAGACGAATCAAATCGACGACATTACACAAACGAATCAAATCGAAAATGCCACAAAGACTCGATGATCTGTTTCCGCTTCTTCTAACACAGTACGTATGCTCGATCTGGTGAAACCTTTCCAGGCCATTCTGCCTGAGATTGTTGTTCCCGCTCGAAAGGTGAGTAAGAGGTGGAAGGGGTAGATGGCTGGAAGGATGATACCTGGTGGTTTTTGTGACATGCTAAGAGTCGTGGGTGGGGTGGGTACATAAACCACAGCAATCTCTTGGTCAGAGAGGCATGATTTCTGTGGTCAATGACCTGAATCCCACGAGGTCTCTGTGATCACGATCTAGGACGATCATTGAACGAACAGGGATTTTCGCTATGTTTGAGAGTCTAGTGAGTGGATGATTGTCGTCTTGAGGGTGCTTTAGATTAGGTTGAGATTGTATAGCCATTCTCTTGATTGATCTAGTCACCGGAGATTGAAATCCCACTCTGACCCAATGATTGTGACATCCCACTCTGATCATGTTACCCAATGAGTGTCAACAGAATGGATATTCCTTCATTCGGCATTCTTGTCACTCTGACTGCCGTGGCTCTTGTTGGATCAGTTGTGACATCCACCATTTCACAGGTTGTCATTGGTACCTGCCCCCAGCACAGAATCATTAGTTCCAGAACCATTAGTGCCAATTCGCCAAGCTCATTTCCGAGCTCTTGGCTTGTTCATGCTGTTTTTGGACGTGAACAGAGTCATGTTCATCACTTGTTGAATGATGTTCATCTGACTAAAAGTTCATTCAACTGCATGTTCAACATCAACAGTGATGAACACAGTCACTGATGAACACAGTCACTTGACACATGTCCATTCGGACCTATGGCCTTCCTTCGGTCTTGTTCGGTCTTGTTGTGTCCACTCGGACCTACGGCCCTCGTTTCCGTTCCCTACTAACCAAGCTCCCCTTCTACGACAAAATCGCCTACACGGTCGGAATCGCCGTCACCTTCTTCGTCATGGCTGGCATTCCCCTCTACGGCGCCCACGTGTCCCCCTCGGACCCATACTCGTTCACACGAGCCATCTCCGCCTCTTCCCACGGCACTTTGATGGAGCTGGGCGTGGGCCCCATGGTCACCTCCGGCATCATTTTCCAGATTCTCGGCGGTTTCCAGGCTCTGAACGTCAACTTTGACATTCGGGCCGACCGAGAGCTGTTCCAGAGCGGCCAGAAGATTTTCGCGCTGCTGCTGACCTTTTTCCACGCCATTTTCCTCGTCTTTTTCGCCCAGACCTACGGCTCGATTTCCACCGACTCTGCCGCCTCTGAGCTGTCTCTCGGCGCTGCTGTGCTGATTGTTGCCCAGCTGACTGCCGCCGGCCTGGTGCTCATTCTCCTCGGCGAGATTGTCGACAAGGGCTACTCGTTTGGCTCAGGATCTGGTCTCTTCACCGCGCTGTCGGTGTCGCAGAACTTCATGTGGCAGAACCTGGCCCTGCTCAAGGTGCACCAGGAGTTTGTGGGTTCGATCCCCGCGCTGCTGATGGGTCTGTGGAAGAACGGACTGTTCAACTTTGGCGGCTCGTACCGGTACGTGATTGAGAACTCCTTCTTCCGACAGAACCTGCCCAACCTGCTGCAGCTGTACATGTCTGTGGGCGTGTTCCTGCTGACCATCTACCTGAACACGTTCCGGGTCGACATCCCCATCAAGTCGTCACGGGTGCGATCGCTGGCCACCGCCTTCCCCGTCAAGCTGCTGTACACCGGCTCCATGTGCCTGTTCCTGCTGTCCGCCTTCTCGCAGAACGTGCTCATCTACTCGCAGTCGCTGTACGTGCAGTTCCCCGACAACCTGATGGTGCAGGTGCTGGGCAGCTGGGGCGCCGATGGCTCCCCCGTGGGCGGCATTGCCTACTACATTAGCCCCAACAACTTTGGCTACGACGTGATCAAGATGGTGCTGTACTCGGTGTACACCATTGTCGGCTGCACGCTGTTTTCCAAGTACTGGGCCGAGATTTCCGGCTCGGCCCCCAAGGACGTGGCCAAGCAGTTCCAGGCCCAGTCCATTGTGATTGTCGGCCAGCGGGCCCAGTCTGCTCCCCGGGAGCTGGCCAAGGTCATCCCCGTGGCTGCTGCCGTGGGAGGTGCCGTAGTGGGCGCCATTGTGGCCGTGTGCGACATTTTCGGCGGTCTGGGCGCGTCTGCGGCCCCCATGATTGTCGCCGTCACCTCCATGAACAACTACTTTGAGATTCTCGCCCAGGAGGGCGACATGGCCCAGATGGGCAAGGCTTTTGGCATGTAGAGGAGGATGTATTATGTTTGAATGAAAATGTGACGAATATGAGGAGCTTGCGACGATTCGTCCAAGTGTAGAGTGTGGCGTATCTAAGGAGTGACGTATCTGAGGAGCTTGCGACGAGGATACGTCTTGAATTTGTAAGACATGTGTCTAGGTGAGTGTCTGTTAGTGGCATCCAGCCTTAGAATGTACAAGTGTAGAGATCAGTGTAGAATTTGTGTAAGTGTCTGATGCGCAAGAATCATTTCTGTCAGTGGACAGGTGTCACCATGATGTTCGAGTACTCGTTTAATTGGTCAGAAAAAAGTTACAACACTGTATATACATTAGACAGAGACGCAGTAGACCGATGATACTCACTAGAGCGACTTGTTGAGGTGGTATCTTGTTTGCTTACTTGTACATACTGTATGGTGATGAAGTATAGTCAAATACAAGTATTGTGATACTTGTGTAAATTTTTGAAAAATCGGAAAAAATCGGAAAAAATCGAAAAAAAAAAGAAAAAAAAATTCTACAAGTACTTGTAATTGTACGTGTCAAGATACTTGTACAAGTATATGAGACTGGTCTTGTGAGCTGGACTGCATCATCATTCGTGTCAGAATCTGTTTTTGTCAGATTTTGTCCAATATGGTCATCCCGTTTAGGGAATATTGGGGGATTTAATAATAGGCAGTGGCTAAGGAATGGATAATTGATGGCCAAAATCGTGAACCGAAAAGTGGAGGAGAAGCGCTGAGAGGAAAGAGATGGAATACTGGTGGGTTAAATAGCATAATCCGAAAAGCTCATGCTGATATCTTTCAAATTGCATTCACTAGAGACATTCTCTTCTCATTGATATGAAAAGTCTAATTAGATCAAAGTTATTCAGCTGATAATAATGGGCATAACTGGAAGTTATGGATATTTGGAAAGAGCGGAATATTTACTTGATATTTGTACAAGTACAAGTAGACTTGGTAAACTGTCCACATGACAACGACGATGACTAAGCCATTATAGACTAACTCAAAGAAACCACAGAATGAGGCCAGCTGCAACACTCGTATATAGCTCAGACTTGATACACACTGAAGATATATGAAATCGACTGGAAAAAAACTCACTGTTCTACTTGTCTAAGTTCTGGAGAGAATCGATTGAGTGAGATATGATCTGGTAGTCAAGGATGACTTCAGACGATAGGTATGCAATGACGAATTCTGAAACAAGCTGAAAGAGCTCTGTTTTCAAGACTAGGACTCCAGCTGAATATTGAGTGCCCACAACTCTGTCAAAATGGAGCTGAGAACTCGACAGTCACGTGAACCGTCAGGGTTGCTACCATAGGAGTTTCAGCAGTTTCCAGCTATAGCTTTGTTGTATCTGTGGCCTTAAATGATCGGGGAAAATGAAAATGTGGAGAGTGGCATATAGAGGGAAGGAGACAAGCTAGAAAAACAAGAACAAAAGGCACGGGTCCGCTGTCCTTGGTTTACCGTATATTCGAGTTTTTGAAGAGATCGGAGCAGATTGGAGATTTGAGATATATGATAAAATGTGATACGGGGGTGATAGAGTGTCGAAATTGGTATGGTTGTGTAGCTATTGACGAGAGGAGAATAATAGTGTGACTGATATTTGCTGTAGCGCATCTATGGGACGAGATAGTGAATTTTTCTGACTGGGTATGTCTGTGTCTGGTGTCATGCCAAGTGTTGTGGGTGGCTTCTTCAAGTTTAGGTGATGGAAGTAAGATGACAACTCTTCCTCCTACATGTCACTTCAGAGCGGGACAGAACATGACACAAACACATTACACCAAGTGAGTTTACAAGAACAAGTCATGTGGGGAGTTATCAATGGCATTTGTGCTGTTGTATACATCCCATGAATCCATACTAATACAGAAGTACAGCAGGCAGTCTATCAGTAGCTCAGACACAGCCACCAGCACTCAGCACTCACACACTTCTTCACTCACCCTCAACCACCACTCTCATCTCATTTAACACAGCCAACGGCTTCCGTACGGTCGCCAGAATTGTGTTGTGGGGTGAGGGTGCTGATGGGGGTGATGAAGTAGGCGATGTGGTGGCAAGTCTGACGTGGCTTTCTGGTGTGGCGGTAGCGTCTATGTTGTCTACCCACCCGACTGACTCCTCTGCTGACAGGTCACATGCAAGAAACCACGTTTGGAACCTCTTCAGAGAGGTCTACAGGTCATGCTGACAATGTCCTTCCTATGCAGACAGTCAGATTTCATGGAGAATCACTGATGTTATGAAAGACAACTATGAACCTCCCATGCTACTCTGCAGCGTGTCAAGTGTATTTATCATATCGTCTATTTGTCTATATGACTACCATCCCAACTTTTCTGCCGCTCCGTCCATGGTCTTCATTCATGAGCGTCGCTTATGGCCACTCTTCTAAGACCACGCGTTTCGCTCATGGTCTTTATAGACTGAGATCGCCCAATTGCGGCTTCTTCACATCTCTTCTCCAATGATACCTCTGTTCATCCCACTCAACTCCAAAGAAACCCTTTTCCGGGTCAGGACTCGTCTTCGCCTTAATCCAGTCAGTCAAGTCCTGCTGGTACTCAGCATCGAGAGGATGTTTGAGAGTATGATGGGCAGACCCAGTGCCTCGTTCAGACTCTTCCTTCCGCAGAGACTTGATCATCTCTTCCTTTGTAGGCAACTTGAGTCTTCCTGACCAAACACGTGCTACCACAGCAGCCTGAGTTTCAGCTAGAGGAAAGGGAACCACGTTTTTCGGCATGCCAATAAACGCAATCGTGGGATCGTTAATGTACAGCAGCTGCTTGTACAGGTTATGAATCCGCACTCCATCGGTGATCAGATCATCTTCAGAATGATGGACATAGGAGTGAAGAAATGGGAAAGAATAGAGGTATCCAGTGCAGTAGATGACAACGTCAATGTCGTCGAGCACCTTTGCAGGCTCATCGGTGCCAGGAGCACCCTCCACGAAAATGTCATCCCCTTGATATTTCGTAATCACTCCCACAGTCTCGATGTTCCCCTTACTAGGAGCTCCGGAATTGGACCGAGCCGAAACAACGACCTTATCCGCCGTCTTAGCCGCCTGATTGGCAATATCGATTCCCGAAGACGAGTTTCCAACAACCAGCACATTCTTGCCCTTGTACTCATCGGGATTGTCAAAATACTTGGCATGCAGCACCTCATGAGTCTGGGCATACTTCTCAAGACCCGGAACGTCTGGAATAAAGGGATGCGAGTAGTGGCCGGTGCAGATGATCACGTAATCATACGTTTCGAGCTCCGGCTGGACATTTTCCTTGGCGTGGGGTCCCACGTACTTCGATTCCACCAGCCACACGTCTCCGGTTTTTTTCAAGCCAGTCACCATAGTCTCATATTTGAAGTGGCTCATAACCTCTTTAGCATAGCTTGCGACGTATTCTCTCACCACCTCTCTCTTTGGGAACAAATCCACGCCCTCAGGAAAAGGAAAGTCCTTGTAGGCCATCAACATGTGAGGCAGGTTGGTGTTCAAATCGCGGTACATGGGGTTGTAGTAGATCACCGAGCCGTCGGATTTGTGTTCAATGGGCTCATGGGGAGTGTCTCGAGTGCAGGGAATGTTAGGAGTGGGTCGGACAAGACCGTTGTAGTTCCACACTCCTCCTCCAGGAGCCGGTTGCAGCTCGTAAGCTGTGATTTTGCCGAAAAAGTTCTCTGCGAGAAGAGCTTTGATACACGGAGCGGCACTGGGGCCACCTCCAATGATAGCAACGCTTTTGAGGTGTTTCATTGTCGAATTGGTGTTTCCAAGTGGTGAAGTTGTATCGAAGCACATGGGGTGCATATTCATGCGCGTTTAAACGCAATGCAGAGAGAAGAGGTGACTGTCATACGATAGAAACATGTAGAAACTTCATACAGACAAACTAATAGAGGGAATAAACTCTTCATAGTTCAATTACTATATTATCGAAAATTCAGCCTCACAGTACATCTCCAACATCTTCAAAATAGCAACCTGTTTTTCCTGAAACGTGGGGGCAAAGTTAAATATCCACAACAATTATCATCAGTCACGTGTGTGGGGGTCCAACCAAGTGATAAATTCGGACTTATCAGAGGTGGGACTTTATGGGGAAGGACAAAACGGAGGAATAGAACAGTGTAACTGCCAAAATAACGCCAAAGAGGAAGTAAAAGCCGCGCATGATCGTGCTACCGCCGTATGACGTGCGTTTGTACAAAGAACATCTGCAGGCATATGTGGGTGAATGAGGGGAGATGAGGTGGAAAAAGGTGGTGACCAATGCGCTGGACTGGGTGTGTGGTATCTGTTAATTTCGATTTCGCGCGCCTCAAAGTTTCTGACAACAAATAAATTGCTCTACCCTCTTCATGGGTACCAATGTGACGGAAAAAAATCGCTGATTTCAACGACAGAGGTCCTATAGCTACAGTGCTGATATTAATGGAGATACGAGGACACAAATAGAATCAATTATTTAAGGTGGTTTATTGATTTAAGGTGATTTCTTTATTTTTATTTAAGGTGGTGTATTATTTACACAAAGAGGTAAACAAAGGGAAAGGTGGTGAACTAACGTCCCAACTATGGGTGAACTATCTACTTGAAAAAATTGTGGTGATTGATGTTGACATTTATTGACCTGGGAAAACACGGTGGTACTGGTATAGCTGCTTCAAAAAGTTGTTGGATGGGTACTCTGGGGCAGAATATGGGCTCTACCGTCTACTTGTACAGTGTTGACAAGCATCTTACAGTAGAAAACTGAACAACACCAACCAAGGACTGTGGGGTGTTCGCAGCGACATTCTCACTCGTATATCACACCAGTTCTCTCAACACTAGCTCTAGCGACCGTACTTGTACGGAGACTGTTGTCTAGTGTCACAAAAGGAGTGAAGTGACAGGCAAGTAAGATAGTAGGTGTTCAGTAGCAGTCTCTTCCCCACCCCGTTCTTCACCCACAACAACGCCGAATTGGAGACATAACATGATTGCGTCCGCCGCTTTGTGTTTATGGATGGTAACGAGGGGTGGCATGACACCCTAGTGACCTGTTACCGTCACATGTGTTCCCCTCAACATCGCCCATGTAATGCCACGTCATCAACAGTGCTCATTTCAAGAAGAAATCAGTGCTTGAATCGTAACCTGGTATCCTGGTATCTCTGTGTCAATAGTCTCTGTGTAAATGGTATCATTTTGGTATCGCTTTTCTGTCGGTATCACCTCAGTTACTCACTCTCCGTATCTTGGTTGTATCATAAAGTGGTGTTTAAGAAACCAAGTCAGAAATAAGAACACAAACGAACACAAAACAACTTCACCTTATTTGAAGACGAGAAAAAGAGACATGATAATGAGCCCAGGATATGGTAGTAACAGAGAAATTAGTCATACTTTTCAGAAGCCCAGAGCTTCCTCATCCTAGCAATATACTTCCCGTCTTCTCAGGACCACTACAGCCCTCACTGTGGCGTGATCTATTGCCTAACTAATATCTCACCGAAATCCTTCGGTGTCAACTATAATAGTTGACTGAGTCAAACCTCTAATTTCAAGACCCCATAGAATCATCAATAAGCACACCCGAGACACAAGAAACAGACTGCCTGAGTCCTGAGAGTCGCAGCTATCTGCTGGCATTAAAGTCCCCAACATGAATCTTTTTCAGATTTCCCTTACCATAACACAGGAAATTTGGTCTGAAAATGCCCGATAGTATACATGATGACTAAGCAAGAAATTTCAGCTTCCACTCAAAACGCTTAATGACGACGCTGATACCAGTCTCCTGACCCCTCTCATTCCAGTGGTACCACTCGCATGTCTCTAGGACCCCTGTAAAGTCTTTTATCGCTCCAGTGTATTTTTGTAACTTTGACTTTCTCTTGATTCTGGCTTTTTGAGAATTTCAAAAATTTGAGATTTTTCAAAAACCTCACATTTTCCAAAAACTTGCAAAATGTGAATATGGCCGCCGCCATTTGACGTCACTCCGACCTTTGCCAAGGCTCTGTACTCCCAACAGAACCTTATTCTTGTGTACTTCTCGTGGTTCTCTTATGCCACGTAGTGAAGTCTTTTGTTCACTGCAGTGCACGAGGTCCAATCTGGATCTCTGCGTTGTATATTGGAAGGGTTTTTCCCGAAAGGGTTTTTTTACCGAGATCCCTTGTTCCCGTCAATTCAAGGGGTCACTTCCTGTTTTCTATATATGTTTGCCTATGTACTATGTTAATTGATTATTGCACTTTCAAACCGTTTTCCRTCTTTGGTTAGTATTTCAACTAAAGTGGCTACGCCACTTGATTGCCTTCCGTGATACGACACAATCACGTCAATAATGCATCTTTCGACTAAACACCGAGATGTATCAGCATTCCAGAGTGCCCCCCGTCAACGCTGGTGTCGCCGCCCGATGACACTCTGGCCTTTGATTGGCTATTCTCTTTGCCTCTTCAGGGATTGATATTACTTGAAGGAGTTACTTTACTTGACTCGCTACGACGCTAATGGTAACTAATCAACCACTACGTGGTTGACTCGTTACTTAAAAGGCGTCCTTGTTTGATGTCCCCGTGACCACCCTGGTAACTATTCAGTCACTATTTGGTGATGATTACTTAAGGATTCTATTACTAACTTCAGACTCTGCAACACACAGGTTTCGTTGTACTCCTGCTGGCTAAAGGTTTCGTTGAACTCCTGGCCTACCCTACTCTCGAAAGAACTCTTCATCTGCTTATTTGTGGGTAATTGTTGGCTACAGACCAGGTGAGTAACAGTGATAATC